>WOXC01007177.1:0-265630 GCA_011680675.1 Gymnobelideus leadbeateri | reverse complement strand
AAGAATACCTGCTGCTAAAGGGCAAACTCACAAATACTAGTTATTGATCATATTTTTTCCCTTTTATGAAGTTGTCATGAAATTCTCCTTAAGTTGGGAGTCTCTACTGGGCTTTGGTGCCTGGACCTGTCCACCTGAAAGTGTTGATTGACACTTAGTAGCAGGAGCCATAGGAAACAAGAGATGCACAGACTCTGCCACAGAATCTAGTCAAAAATGATGGAATCTCTTCCTTGGGGCAAGAGAGGGAATGAGAGTGAGATGTTCTTTCTCCCCTACTCCCAGTAGGGGAGAAAGATGTAGCTAGTTCCCAGTGATGTGACTCTCAGTCCTCCATTACTATTCATTTCCAAACTGGCTTATTATTTTATACATAAGTCCAGAGGTGTGTTTGAGTCTTTCAGTCAATAACAAGATATTTGCTATGTAGTAACATCTATGTTTATCCAACAACCAAAGCTTTTAATTTAAAAATAATTTTTATTCTCTATTAACTTAGAAAATATAGTATTTAAAATCAGCCTAAATCCAATGGCCTCAAATGAAGGTGATACATGCAAAGAAAATTACATAATAGATTTCTGACTGGCTATAGATTTTTGAGTTGCAAATCTACATTCAGTTCCAAAATTTTATAAAAAGCATGTAGATTTATCCAAACATTTAAGAAAATACCATGGTCACAGGTTGGCCTTTCACTGCAGCAGATATTAGGTAGTGTTCTGCATATTAAAGAATGCAGAAAGTATCAAGGAAATATAGACACATGTTCCCATTTACAACCCATAAAAAGAGTCTGTGATCCCAAAAATATACCTGAAGCCACCAATGGTCCATGTTTAGTTAAAAGATATCATATGCTCTCCCTCAATGATAACAAAGAAAACTCTTGTCCCTCTCCTTACCTACTCAAGAAAAGTCACAGGTACATTAATGCACTGTTGGAGTCATGAAGAGGTCTAACCATTCTGGAGAACAATTTGGAACTATGACCAAAAGGCTATCAAATTGTATATTTTTTGAACTAGCAAGACCATTCCTAAGTCTATATCCTAAAGATATCAAAGGAAAAGGAAAAGGATGCACAAAAATACTTATAGCAATTCTTTTCATGGTAGAAAAGAATGGGAAATTTAGAGGATGCCCATCAATTGGGGAATGGCTAAACAAGTTGTGGTATATGGTTGTGATGGAATACTATTGTGCTATAAGAGATGATGAGCAGGCAGATTTCAGGGGAAAAAAATCTAGGAACACTTATATGAACCAATACAAAGTGAAATGAGCAGAACCGAGAGAACACTGTACATAGCAATAGCAATAACACATGAAGATCAACTGTGAATGACTTAGATATCCTCAACAGTGCAACAATCCAAGACAATTCCAAAGGACTCATAATAATAAATTTTAAAAAATAAATAAAAGTCAAAGAAGCCTGGGAAAGTCAACAGCTAGAAACGAATGAGCTAATATCAAAACAGGTAAAGCTGCCTAACAAAAGTCAATGTACAGAGAAGGCTAAAAAGAAAATTAGTGTTTTAGGACCAAAAATAGACACGAGTAATGACATCATAGTTGAAACTGAAACAATAAAAAATGGAGCATTTAAAATGGAAATGGATAGCAATACTTCAAATTATAAAGCACCAACTAGTGATTCCACCAATCCACAATTAGCCAAATTTCAGAATGAGCAGATTAAAACTATTAACAATTGTAAAAGTAGACTGAAATTTCAGACCACTTATTAAACTTTATCAGAAGGTACAGAGAGACTTTAAATATAACTGTAGCTGAGTCGATGCTGTCTAATAATTTAAACCATGCTGAGAAAACAACCTAGTTGTAAAAACCAGATAGAGCAAATCACCTCCATACTTCTAGGGAGGTAACCAATGAGGTCTCCCCAGTATGCTAGATGCTTAAAGGAAAGTAACCAACGAGGCCTCCCAAATAAGCCAGTTATGTAGCAGTTGGAGAGGTTTGCTTTTCCCTGGATTGGATAATGTGAACATCATAAGAAAACTTTTGTAAAGTTAATAGGAATTTAATGTGTAAATGCTTACTACGTGAACCTTTTTGTGAGCTTGGCTTTGGGGAAGTGCTTTCTCCCATTTAAAACGGCCTTAATTTAGCCTGTAACCGCATCTGGGGGCCATCTCCAATCATCTTGATCTATATCTTGCCACTAGATGACTCCAGAAGAGAGAGTGAAGCTTGTGACTTCGCACAGCCCTGCCTCATTTAAATGCAGTTTACTTGCAGGTCATGACATCACTTTCCTGATGTCATGGTCTTCTTCAAGATTTAAAATTGCCTACGCAATTAAACAGTGCATACAGAGAGAAAAAGAAAAGGGGGGAAACCTCTCTCTCCAATCCCTGAAGATATTTTACATGTCAAAGAACAAGCCCCCACCACCTTCTAAAAGCTAGCCCCAGTCCCCTACCTTGTCCAACCCTGTCTCCCTCCAGGCCCAAGTATTGCAGGAATACTTTTTTTTTAAAAAAAAACTCTTCTGACTCAGTGCCACCCCTTCTACAGTTATGCATACTTTAATATGTAATCATGACACCCCTGCTGACTCAGGAACCCAAATGGTAATTCATTTGCTCTACTTGAGATATGGAGTGAATTAAAGTGCTATGAGAATACAGTTCTAGGACCAGGTGGCATTAAATACTGGATCTGGAAGAAGACCAATCCAGAGGGATGTTTTATAACCACTGTTTTAATATCACAGAAATATAATTATGTCCTAAAGGAGTAGCAGTCATCTATAACTAGTTTTTTTTAAGAAAGGTAATAGGAATCTGTCCTTGAACTGAAGGCCGGTTTTGCTGGGTAACCTGTTTCCCATAGATAAGATGTACACCTCTGTCCTATCTAAAAGACTTATTGGTTGGAGTATGAGAAATTAATGGATATGTAAGCAGGAATCAAAAGGGCTTTTTGTCTACTGACAGCTGCAGTGAGCATAATTTCTTACTGCAGTCCATATTGGAGGAAGCCAAATAGAAAAGGGAAATGTTTGAGGGGACCTGGCTTGAAGTACCTACCACATTCAGCCCAGTGTCACACAAAACAATGTGACTGGTGCTAAAATGGGCCAGTTTGCATGAAGAAACAGTTAGCATTAGAGACAAACTCTAGCAGGATGGTAAGATTTCTAGACCCATTAGAGGTGGCCTCCAAGTATTAACTTCCATGCAGAGGTAAGGTAAGGAGCTGCCCTCTTAGCCCCATGATTTTTAACTTAACACTGGAACTAATAATATGTACCCTGATAAGGACAGGGCTAGGGTATGATTTGTACAACGGGAAAATGAATAACTTTAGTGCAAGCAGACTCGGGCAGCTAGGGGACGCCATAGTGCATAGAGCAGTAGGCTGGGAAGCAGGAATATTCATCTTCCATGAGTTCAGATCTGGCCTCAGACACTTACTAGCTGTGTGTTCCTAAGCAAGTCACTTAACCCTTATTTGCCTCAGTTCCTCATCTGTAAAATGGGCCGAAGAAGGAAATGGCAAACCACTCCAGTGTCTTTACCAAGAAAACCCCAAATGGGCTCACAGAGAATCAGACACAACTGAAACAACTGAACAACAACAAATTAAACAAACTATTTGGTCATAATGGCAGATCCCTGGCTCCCTGCTCAAAATGCTAGACAGTGCAAGTGAGGTTGCCACATGGGCAGAACTACACTTTAATGGCACCAAATGTGTATCTCTGTTCATCAGTAACCAGGAGAAGACACTCCCTATGCCATTTCAATACAAAATCAGAGGATCTCCAGAAAATCTGAGGAAAACACCTGCTCTTACCTTGGAAGCCACACAAGGTTCTACAGCACAAATTCTTCCAAGAAACGATAACCAACCTGAGTGCAGACTGAGACCTCATGGATTAGTCTTATTTGGCTCCTTGGAAGAAAATAGAGGCAGTAAAGCTGTCATCCTACCCCACATCTCATTCCACCTTAAGAACGGTTTTGTCCCCAAGAGTTCCTTCAAACTCTTGGACATAACAACTTAAAAGATGACAAGACATAGCTACACCTCTTCTCAAATAGCCAGTGTTGATCCCCTTTCTCTCCCCTATAAAATTGGGGAGTGAATGTGCTACTACTAGTTGTAGCAGAAGGCATCAGCCAGGTGGGTCATGGAATGAGGCTTCTGGCATCAGCCAATCTGGGCCAACTAACTGTCCCACCATTCACTTAGGGATACCTTGAGGAACAGAATTAAATATGACACTCAATCAAAAAACCTGGCTATTTATTTACATTGCAGGAAATAGCAAAGAGTAAAATGAGCAGAAGCAAGGAGCAGGAGTGGAGAATTTGGAAATAAAAGTGCAGTCATATCTAACATCTTGTCTCAGTTATAAGTAACCTCCTGACAACTGTCTGCTCAATTCAGTCTCAACTGAGTGGAGAGTAAATAGTAGTGTCTTGGCATTACAACTGAATTACAGTTTGATGGTCTTAGAAAGAGTGGAAAAGAATTTGAAATATGTAAGAAGATATAATTTTAAATAGCAGTTGATCTGCAAACTCAATCAGGGCATAATATATTCCATTACCTTGATGGCTATAGCCTCAAATTTCTTTAGGAGGGAATGATCCTTCACCCATTTCCTGGACTGGCAATTCATTCACAGAGCCAGACTGAACTACTACATATTGAATGGAGCCAGGGGATTTGGCTCTGGATATTGTCCATGAGAGGCACCAAATGAAGCGTTCCTACATGTCCTCTGCCCCTGTGATCCTCAGCTAGTTGGGGTTATTACCTGACAGCATGATGCTATTTTAAATAGACTTGTTAAAGCTATCAAAGTACCAGAAAAAATATACTCGGGTAAATACAGCAGTTCTACTAGGATTGGAAGAGGCTTTAAGACCAGATTTCATCTTACACAATAAGAACAGTGCCACCACCATTACAGACATTACCATAGGCTTTGAAAATATATACTCTGCCTTCCAATCACTCAGGGCTGATGAGAATGAGAAATATCAGATCATCTGTCAGTGTCTGGATCAGGAAGGCTACAGGGTAGATTACAATGAACTGACAGTAAGAACCCTAGGAGGATAGGATCCAGTTAATGACATTTTGTTATCTAAATTAGAGATCAGTTAGAAACACATGGAAAGACTTGCAGGAAATAACAAAGAGTGAAATGAGCAGAAGCAAGAGAACATTATATACAGTAACAGTAATATTGTTTGAAGGACACCTGTGAATGACTATTTAGGGCATTATAAATACTGTGTATGGGGCGGCTAGGTGGCGCAGTCAGTAGAGTGCTGGCCCTGGAGTCAGAAGGACCTGAGTTCGGATCCGGCCTCAGACACTTAACACATACAAACAAAAAAACCTAGCCGTGTAACCTTGGGCAAGTTACTTAACCCCAAGTGCCCTCCAAAAAGCAAAAATAAATAAATAAATGCTCTGTGTGTGTGTGTGTGTGTGTGTGTGTGTGCGCGCGCGCGCGCACTCATGTGTGCCTAATGGTGGCCTTCTTTAGTTCAGGGTGGGGAGGGAGAGAGAAAAAATAAAAGTACACAGAAGAGAATCAAAGAAAACTCAGAAGGGAGCATAGAAAAGCAGGGTAGCTTTGGAAACAATGTATAGTATTTATTACATAGTTGTTGGGGGGGTTTTAAGTAAACTGGGTAAAATGGAGATTCATGATTTCATATTGAATCCTCTCTTCATATTGTGCCGTATACATGGATTTTTTTTTGTCTTTTTGTATTTATGTTCAAATGAACAAAAAAATTTAAAAATCAATTAAAGATTAAGAAGTTGGTGACATAGAATTCTATCAAATGGAGCAGGGACAGCTAAATGGAACATTTAAAAGAAATACACAGTACTCAAAATGATCTGTGTCTAGTAATTTATGTGCAATGTTCTATGATGTCTCCCTGAGATGTATTTCAGCATTTTAATGAACAGATACCATGTTTATCTCTCGGTCTTATATTGCACTTTTAATATTACCAGGTAGATGGTTATTTATCCCCAGATAGTATAATATGTGATCAAGTTTCCTGTAAGCCTGTCCACTTAAACACTGCATGAATATGTCTGGATCAGAGTGAAGTCAGCCAGACCAGCATCTTCCACCCTCTGTCTGCTATTCCTCAAAAAAACAGCCAAAGATCACACTCAGGACCCACAGTGAGGATATAGTCTTCTACAATCACTTTGGTGATAAACACTTTCCCTTCCAAATACTCAGAAAACCATCCTCTTAGTAATAATATAGTATAATTTTGCTAGCTATTCAAGTCAAGCTCATTGGCCATGAGCTGGCTCATTAATTCTGAAAGCCCATTTACCTGCCCTACTCCGGACCTCCAGAATGTCTCCACTTTCCCTTGATCTCACCTGATCACTAATAATTGCTCAGTGATCACATGAGCAAATTCTATGTAGAGACTGGATTGTAGTTCATCTGAGTCAGGGGGATTAAATTCAGCACAGCCAGATAGTTATTCTCTAACTACCTGCTCACTTATGGTGGCCTTATAAATTATTTTTGTTCTGTTATGCCCAGTCTAAAGACCATCCTTAATAGTAAAAATAATAATAATAACAGCAAAATAAAAAATAAAAGTAGTAAAAGTAAAAAAAAATAATAATAATAGTAAGAAAAAATAAACTAAACAAAAATGTCAACCACATTCTGTGGTTTGGTACTCAATCCATGCTACAATTTTACAGCCATTCTCAATTTTTAAAGTTTTTATTGATATTTTCTGTTTCTTTTATCACCACAGTTATCCTGATATCCCTTCCCCCCCCCCTCCCCAGAGGGCCATCCCATAAGACAAACAAAAAATTTTTGAAAGGAAAAAAAAGGACACAACTAATCAGTGCTTTGAAAAAATTGTAAAATAGATAACACTTGGAGATATCCCGCTTCCATAAAGGGGTAAGTAGAGGGTAAGATGAGTCTTCTTGACTCCAGGCCTGGCACTCTGGCCACTATGGCGCCACCTAGCAGCCTTATACTGACTATTCCCCAACTATTCAAGTTGTTTCTTATCTCTTTAAGAACTTTGTAATTGAATGTATTTGAGTCTTCTGTGTACTTTGGGAGGTTGATCCTCAGACATTTTGTGCATCTTTAATTGTCTGGAATGGGATTTCCTTTTTTATTCTTCCTTCTTGTGTTTTGTTATTACTACATAGAAAGACTGATGATTTGAAGATTTATTTTGTAGCTACAACTTTGCTGAAGCTATTACTGTCTCAATTAATATCTTTGCTTTGGAAATTCTAGGGACTCAGCAAATTGTCACATCAACAAACAGGGATAGTTTTATCTACTCCTTACCTGTCTTTATTCCTTTAATTACTTTCTCTCATCTTATTGCTATTGCTATAATTTCCAGAATGATATTAAATAACAGTAACAAGGAGAGTAAATATCATTGCTTCATGCCCATATTTATTGGAAAAAACATATAATAATAATAATTAGTATCTATACAGCACTTCCTATCACTAGGCATTGTGCTAAGCATTTTACAATTATGATCTCATTTGATCCTCACAACAACCCTGAGAGGTTGGTGCTATTATTATGCCCATTTTACAGATGAGGGAACTAAGGCAAACAGAGATTAAGTGATTTACTCAGGGTCACACAGTATGTGAGGCTGAATTTGAATTCAGGCCTTCCTGACTCCAGCCCAGTACTCTATTCACTGCACCACCTAGCTGTCCCTATCTATGCCCATTCCTTATGATGCTTGATGTTGGTTTTAAATAGATGCTTTTTATGATATTTTAAAGTCATTTGATGCCTACACTTTGTAGGGTTTTTAGCATAAAAGAGTGTTGTACTTTGTAAAAGACTTTTACTGCATCTATTTTGATGATCATTTGGTTTTATGTTTTGGTTTTTAATATGATTAATTTTGTTGATTGTTTTTCTAATGCTGAACGATGTTGCATCCCTAGTGTAAATCTCAATTGAAAATAATGAATAATTTCTTGGAAAACTCACTGTAGTCTGCTTCAGAGGATTTTGTTTAAATGTTTTAAAATTGATGTTCATTAATGACATTGGACTATAGTGTTCTGTGTTTCATCTTTCCCTGGTTTAGATATAAAAGCTATATTTAGCTCATAAAAGCATCCTGGTAAGGTACTTTAATTCTCCACTTCTGAGAATAATTTGTGAAGTATGAGAATTAACTGTTCTTTAAAAGTTTGATAAAAATTCTCCTATGAATCCACCAGGACCAAGAGTTTGTCTCTCCACTCCCCACACTACCTTTGGTAGTTCTTTTACAGTTAGATCTATTTTCTCTTCTGCAGTCAAGTTATCTAAAATCCTTATCTGTTCTTCAGAGAATTTGACTATTTTATAATTTTTAAGGTATTCCTCTATTTTTTTTCTCAGTTTGTTAGCATATAATTATTTATAACATATTCTGATTATTCTTTTTATTTCTTCTGGTTTTGCTATAATTTCACTTTATTCATTTGCTATTTTGTTGATATGATTTCTTTTGCTTCCTATTTTTTAATCAGATGGACTAAGGGTTTAATCAATTGGTCTTCTCAGTTTTTAGTTGTATTTATCATTTCTATGGGTTTTTTTTCAAATTTATCTACTTCCCCTCTAATTTTTAATATATCCACTTTTGTGCTTGTTTTATTTGTTGATTTTCTAATTTCAAAGGAATATTCAGTTTCATTAATCCTCTCTCTTTTTATTTTGTTAGTATATGTTTATAAGGATATAATTCTTCCCTCTGAGGACTGCTTTGGCTACATGTCAGAAATCTGGGGATTTTGGGGGCAGAGTCAAGATGGTAGAGTAGAAACAGGACCTCCCCACAGCTCTGGCTCCCACTACCAATTCATGTAAAAGAGGACTCTGAACAAACTTTGGAGCTACAGAACCCACAAAATGACACAGAGAAGCTAACCTCCTGCTGAAGACAGCCCAGAAGCCTGGCAGGGAGCAGCCAGCACAGTGCTCTGGGAGCCGACCCCAGCCAGAGGTTTTAGCCCTAGGGTGGCCTGACCAGCTGCTGGCTAGAGGGACTCCAGAGCTCCAGCAGCTGTGGCAGTCCAGAATTATCAACATATAGATGCCAAGGACAAAGTGAGAGGTCAGTGCAGTATGGACTTTGGGATACTGTGTTGGCCTTTATCCCCTGAAAGGAGAAGCCACTGAGGGCTGTGGAGCAGTCACCATGCGGCTGCTTCAGCTCCTGGCCTGCAGATTGTAGGGAGACCAAGTGACCAGTTTGAGGGGTAATCACTCTTGCTTTAACCTGCCTGGATCTGGATTGCAGTGTAGGGTAGAGGTCCTGAGGTGTGTGACCATCTTGCCAGAGCATGTGGAGGCTTCAGAGAGGATACCTAACCTCTGGCAGCTGAGAAAACCCCAGCATTTGGAACGGAAGTTCCCCTGTCTGGTAGCAGAGTCCTACTGTGGCAAAAAGCCCAGGGGTCAAGTGACTGAGTGGAGACATGAGTAGGCAAAGGAAGCAAAATAAACAGATTATCCCAACCTTACACTCCTACTTTGGCGACAAAAAGGATCAAAGCATGGAAGAGGAGGAAGACAGTGAAGTCAGAACTCCTTCACCAAAAGCTTCAAAGAAAAATATGGGCTAGTTACAGGCCATAGAGGAGCTTAAGAAGCAGATAAGAGAAGTGGAGGAAAAATTGGGAAGAGAAATGAGAACAATGCAAGAAAACTATGAAATGAGAGTCAGAGGCTCAAAAAGGCAATGAGGAGAAGAATGCCTTAAAAAGCCAAATTGCCCAGATGGAAAAAGAATCTCAAAAGCTCACTGAGGAGAATCATTCCTTCAGAATTAGACTGGAGCAAATGGAAGCTAGTGACTTTATGAGAAATCAAGATGCTGTTAAACAGATCCAAACCAATGAAAGAATAGAAGGCAATGTGAAATATCTCATGGGAAAAACCACTGACCTGGAAAATAGATACAGGAAAGAGAATTTAAAAATTATTAGACTACCTGAAAGCCATGATCAAAGAAAGAACCTAGAAATCATCCTTCAAGACATTCTCAAGGAAAACTGCCCTGATGTTTTAGAACCAGAGGGCAAAATAGAGGTTGAAAGAATCCACTGATCACCTCCTGAAAAAGATCCTAAAAAGAAAACTCCGAGGAATATTATAGCCAGGTTCCAAAATTCCCAGATCAAGGAGAGAATGTTACAAGCAACCAGGAAGAAACAATTTGAATATTGTGGAAACATAATCAGGATAATACAGGATCTGGCAGCTTCTACACTGAGGGACCAACGGGCTTGGAATATGATATTCTGGAGGACAAAGAAGCTGGGATCAAAACCAAGGATCATCTACCCAGCAAAACTGAGTATCATATTTCAAGAGAAAATATGGTCATTCAGTGGAATAGAGGACTTTCAAGTATTCTTGAAGAAAAAAAAAACAGAGTTGAATAGAAAATTTGACATTCAGATACAAGAAGCAAGAGAAGCTTGAGAAGGTAAATGAGGAAAAGAAATCATAATGAACTTATCAAAGTTGAACTATTTACATTCCTACATGGAAAAACAATAATTGTAACTGATGAAACTTTTTTCAGTATGAAAATAGTTGAAGAAGGGTATATGGGCATATGAATACATATGTGAATGTGTGTATATATGTTGACAGGTATACATAGATAGAGGGCACAGGACCAGTTTAATAGGAAGGGATGATACCTAAAAGGTGAAATTAAGAGGTGAGAGAGGAATGTAATGAGAGGAGATGGGGAGAGACAGAATGGGGTAAACTATCTCATATAGAAAAGGCAAGGGAAAATGGTTACAATGGAGGGAAAGAACAGGAAGGCAAAAAGGCAAAACCTTATTCTCATTGAATTTGTCTCAGGGAGACAATGACATACATACTAAATAGGATATCTGAATGGGATGAGAGGGGGTATGATGGAAGGGAGGGCAGGCTGGGGGTGGGGAGGGAAGTTGGAAGCACCCACTTCTGAAAAGGGACAGGATCAAAGTAGAGAATAGAACAAGTGGGAGGTGGGATAGGAGGGAGGGAAATATAGTCAGTCTTCTACAATATATCTACTATGGTAATGTTCTGCATAGCTACACATGTACAACATACACTGAATTGCTTATCTTCCCAGTAAGGGTGGGTGACAAGGGAGGAAGGGAATTAATCTGGTATTCAAAGTTTTAAAATCAAATCTTTAAAAATATACAAGCGGGCAGCTAGGTGGCGCAGTGAGTAAGAGCGCCGGCCTCGGAGTTGGGATGACCCGAGTTCAAATCTGGCCTCAGAAAATGAGCACCCACACACAAATAATGACTAGCCGTGTAACCTTGAGCAAGTTACTTAACCCCAATTGCTTAAAAAAAAATAAATATACAAGCACTATTATTAATACTATTTTACATATAATAAGGAAATAAGATATACAGGCATATGGGCATAGAGATTGACCATGCCCTACTGGAAAAGTCGAAGGGGGTATGGGAGAAGATATGGGAGGGAGCAGATTGGATGAGGGGATATCCTGTGGGACTGCTATTTTGGGGTGGTGGGTAGGGGGAAATGAGGAAAAAATTGTAACTCAAAATCTGGTGGAAACGAATGATGTAAACCAGAAGTTAATAAAACATTTGAAGAAAAAAATAAGGAAATTTGGGGATTTGTTTCATCATTATCATTTTCTTTTACATATTTAATTGTTATTTTTTTTTCTTTTACCCATTCATTTAAGATTTTATTAAGTCTCCATTTCAGTCTATATCTTTTGTGGTCCCTGAACCAAATTTTATTTTTATTACATTATGGTTTGTAAAGTATACATTAATTATTTTTTCCTTTTGATATTTATTTGCAACATCTTTATGTTAGTGCATGGTCAATTTTGGTAAAAGTTCATGTGATGCTGAGAAATGTATATATTTCTTCCTGTTCCATTCAGAAGATATTGTAAATCTTTTAACTCTAATTTCTCAAGAAATTTGTTCACTTCCATATTTTCCCATTTGTTTATCTTTTTGTTAGATTTGTCCAAAACGAATAGATATATCTTAAAGTTTCCTGTCACTATTATGTTCCTGTCTATATCTTATTAAACTTCTGATAATGTTTGCTTTATGAATTTAGATGGAAGTCAGAGCCAAGATAATGGAACAAAATTTTTCTGAGATCTCCCAACCCACCCCTCCAAACAACTTTTTTAAAAGCACCTCATGACAAATTCTGAGTAGGATAACAAAGAAAAAGTCACAGTGAGTTACATTTCCAGCCCAGAGAAACTTAATAGAATAGAGACATGTGGACACTGGAGTGGGAGCTGGTCTAAAGCACAGCTTGGCAGAAGTGCCACCTTCTGTGGGCCTTAGAGATGGTGACGGCAGTAGCAGCAGCAGCAGCAACAGTGCTGGGACCATACAATTCCCAGGACCAGTAAAGGGACTGAACACCTGATGAGAAAGAGATTGTAGGTGGACCCCTGATCTAGCACTGGGTTCAGGATTAGACACCATCTGGCAGCTCCATCACCCAGTACCCAGATCCAGGTCACAGTTCAGAGCAGAAAGAAATAATTGAAGTTGCAGTCATGAAGCAAAGGCTCTACTTGGGTAAGGACCAGAGTGCAGCAGGAAGGAAGTGAACAGACCCTGGATTAAACCACTCTGACAGCATTGAAAACTTACAGGCCCCCAGGTTTAGCTGTGAAAACAGCAGGACAGGAAAGTCTGAAGCACAGGCTAATCACATCCTACCCAGTGGTGAACAGAGGCCAACTCTAACATAAAGTCCAAAGTTAAGAAATAAGAAGCTTGGGGCGGTGAGGTGGCACAGTGAATAGAGCATGGCCCTGAAGTCAGAAAGGACCTGAGTTCACAGCTGGCCTCAGACACTTAACACTGGCTAGCCGTATGACCTTGGGCAAGTTACTTAACCTTAATTGCCCTGCCCTCCCCCCTTCAAAAAGCAAAAAAGAAAATGAAAAAGGAAAGAAAGAAATAAGAAGCTCAAGAAACAAACTCAGAAGTCAATGACTTGGAATCATCTACAAGCAAACCCTCAAAAATGCAGACTAGACATAAACCCAATAAGAATTCCTAGAAAAGCTAAAGAGGTGGGGGTTTTTTGTTTGTTTTTGAGGGAAAAAGACATTTTAAAAATTAAGTAAGAGTGATAGAGGAAAACTTGGGTTAAAAATGAGAGCAGTGCAAGATTTTTTAAAGGTACCAAAAAATACTGAAGAAAACAACTCCTTAAAAAACAGAATTGATCAAATGATTTTAAAAAAGGTACAAAAATTCACTGATGAAAACAATTCCTTAGAAATTAGAATTGGGGGGCGGCTAGGTGGCGCAGTGAATAGAGCGCCGGCCCTGGAATCAGAAGGACCTGAGTTCGGAGCCGGCCTCCGACACTTAATCCGCACAAACAAAAACCTAGCCGTGTGACCTTGGGCAAGTTACTTAACCCCAATTGCCCTAAAGGGGCGGCTAGGTGGCGCAGTGAGTAAGAGCACCGGCCTCGGAGTTTGGATGACCCGAGATCAGATCCGGTCTCAGAAAATGAGCACCCATGCATAAATAATGACTAGCCGTGTAACCCTGAGCAAGTTACTTAACCCCAATTGCTTAAAAAAAAAAAAAGAAATTAGAATTGGGCAAGTGAAAGCTAATGACCCCATGAGACATCCAGAAGCAATAAGACAAAGTCAAAAGAATGAAAAAAAAAAAAGTAAAATATCTTATAGGAAAAACCTATTTTACTGACCTGTAAAATAGGTTGAGGAGAGATCGTTTTAAAATTATTGGACTACCTGAAAGCCATGATAAAAGAAAAAAGACCCTAGACATCATATTTCAAGAAAATATAAAGGAAAAACTACCCAGATATCATAGAACCAGAAGGGAAAGTAGAAAATGAAAGAATTAGAAAGTAGTAGTAGAAAGTAGAAAGAATCACCTCCTGAAAGAGATTCCAAAATGAAAAGTTCCCAGGAATATTAGAGTCAAATTCCACAGCTCCCATGTCAAGGAGGAAACATTACAAGCAGTCAGAAAGAAAGAATTGAAACCTTGTAGAGGTAAAGTCAGGATTAAAAAAGATTTAGCAGCTACTACATTAAAGGAGCAGAGTACTTGAATATAATATTCTGGATGGCAAAAGACCTAGAATTACAACCAAGAAAAAAAAATGGATATTTCATTATTTTGGATGCTAAAGCATTTGAAGTGAATAAGTTTCTTACTAATATTGATTTGGTGTCTACAGTTCCTTTCAGCATAATATTGTTTCCTGGTTAATCCCCTTTTATATGTTTATGTTTATTTTTGTTTTGTCAAATAGCATAATGGCAACTCCTGCTATTTTGGATTCACTTAATACATAATAATTTTTTTGCATCTCCTCAGTTTTATTTGTGTATATCATTTTTTTTAATGTTTCTTGTAAGTGTCAGATTGTAGGGTTCTGTTTTCTTATCCAATCTATCATTCTTGTTTTCTTGGATTACTTAACCCATTGACATTTAAATTTATGAGTTAAACTTGTCTTTTCCTCCATCTGTTTCTAAAATTATTTTTTTCTGCTGTAAACATAGTATTGTATTCCTTCAATTACTGTACTTCAATCTTTTTTTGTGACATTCTTCACACAAGCTCTCTTCCCCTCATTCCTGATCCCCTCTTCTCATCTGTTAACCAGTTTCCTTCAAGGTTTTATTTATTGTTCCCTTTTTCTCTCCTGCATTTACCCCTCTTTCTTTCTCTCAGTTAGTCAAATAGATTCTCCCTCCCTCTCCTCCCCTTCAGCTAGTCTTGTTCATTAGGTTTGCTTGCACCCCTTTCCAAAAAGGATTTCTTTCATTCTCTTCATTATCCATTTTCTCTGTTTACTCTAGATCCTCATTCTCTGATTAATGACCTCTATAATTATCTGGTCACTTTCTCTTTTCTCTGTATTCTTCATGCAATCAAAAGCTTCCAAGGCATCCATTCTAGGCTCTCCCCTCTAAGGGTTTTGGTTTTTGTTTTGGGGTTTTTTTTGCTGCTGCTTTGTAGGCCTTGCCCCATGAATTCTTTTTTTTCATTGTACCTTACTTCCAGAACAGTGCCAATTATCTCTATTAGAGAGAACACTGCCCCATGCCAACTTCCCCTCCCACACTGATCTATACCTTCTTTTATTGACTTTTTTTTTCTACATTTGCCTGGGAATCTTTTCCCGATGTCTAAGCTTTCCTACTCCTCAAGGTGCCAGTTGCTCTCAGGGGTTCCAACTCCCCCATCCTAAGGTAAGTAGATTTTCCAGGCACTAAATCCCCAGCCCTCAGCCAGTATAAGGTCTTCATCTCCCTTCATCCATAGGAACAATTATCAATGGAACACTTTCTCACCTCCAAAGTAAGTGTTCTTTACTTTCTTCCCCTTTTCAGTCTTTCCCTCCTCCTCCTCACTTATTCTTTCTGAGACCACAGAGGTCACCTTCCCTTAATTGCTAGTCCTTGGCTTGACCCTGGCACATCAAAAAGTCCTATCTATCCATCTTCTCCACTCCCCTTCTTTCATGTGCATGTGCTTATAACATCATCCCACCAAAAAAACATTGACTCGTATGCAGGCAGGTGTCACCAGGTTCTGGGTATGATCCCTTGTCTGCCTCTTCACTGTTGTCACTACCAGATTTCCACTTTCACCTCATGTACATTGAGAAAGAAGTCTCTTACTAATCATTCTGTTGTCTGTTGAATTTGTTGTCCTTATCTGCTTCATTTATGCACTTCTCCTGAATTTGTTTTCTGGACTGTCTGAAACATTTTTAGAAAGGAAACCAGAACTGGGGAGATTATTTGATTCTCAAATTGTTCTTTATTGTTAATTATCTATCTTTTTATGTATGGTTAAGTTCAGCTTTGTAGGGCAGGTCATCCTGGGCTTCATCCTGAGTTTTACTGATCTTTGGAACAAATTATTCCATTTTTCCCTTATGTTTTCTAATAGGTATAGAAAAGCCTTATATAATTCAAATATCCTTTCCTTTGTATTTGAAAAAAAAAAGATCTTTCTCTTGATGGTTTGCAGAGCTTCTTGTTTCTGAAATGAATTGTTAAAGTTAGCTGCTATGTATTTTAGAGTTTATGGCCTTGGGCATTTTCCTGGAGATGTTCTGTGAATTCTTTCCATTGGAATTTCGTTTTCTATGTTCTAAGTCCTAGACATGTAATTCTATTATTTCCTCCATCATGGTGTTAAAAGTCTTTTGTCCTGTCCTGTTCTTCTGGGAGCCCTATTATCCTTAGGTTGTCTCTGCATCCTGTCTTCAAGATCAGTATACTTTGCTTGAATAGTTAGTCCATTTTCTTTAATGTTATTGGAGTTTTTCTGATCTTTTAGATTAATCTACCCTCTTTTGTGTGCATTTTCAATCTATTTGTTCTCTTTTGTTTCTTTGGTGAGTCTTGTAGATTCAATTTTTTCTAATCTACTAATTGTTTTTGAAGTGCTGGACATAAAGTTCACTCTCAGACTTCTCGTTTCTCTTTTGCACCACTCAGGAACAGTGTATTATGCTTCCATGTTCTCCTCAAATTCAACAGGATCCTGTGTTAAATCCTGTGTTTAATTTTCTTTTGTCTTACAATGTTTATTCATAGATGCCTGAAATCTTTTACTAGATCTGTAAGCCATATTTCCTTTTGTTGTGACTATTTTTCCTGTGGCTTTATCAATTTATGTTCAATGTCTTTAAGTTTCCTTCTTCCTGAAATCTTAGGGAAATTTAAGAGGAAAAAAAGACTGAAATTACCAATTACTCATTTTCTAACTCCTTTCCCTATTAGTGGTTTCCTTGGGGACTGGATCACAAAATATCTCAGCAATTCATGATTTCTGCCCCAAATGATTTGGGTCAGTCTTGGCCTAGCTGGATGCCATGCTCTTTCCTTTATGCTTAGTGGAGTACAGCACAGCGTCCAACATGCACAATGTCCTGTCCTGATTACTTGTCCCACTCCCTCTGTTCCTCAGTTCTCTGGCCCTGCATGAGCAACTCACAGAGTTTTCAGTGCCCTTTATCCAAGCAGTGGCAGCACAGAGCTTTTAGAGCACTAGTGCTATGGGGTTGCAGCTCCCAGCAGGCCTTGACTACTGCAGGGCTTTAGCAACGTTGGTTATTGCAGACCAAGAAAACTTCTAAAGCCTGGAGTCAGGGTATCCACATTACTGTAAAGAAGGCAGTATAGGGGAACCAGAGTGTGGGGATGCAGTTTGCTATAAGTCTGTATCATGTCCTTGGGTCTACTACTGCAATCTCACTGCTGGGAAAGTAGGAGATGGAAAAGCCATAACAAGGTCAGTAAGCATCATTTCTTTTTACCTTGCTTTTGGAATCTGGGTTTCCTAGACCATGGAGACAACTGAAGTTCCTTAACTTTGGTACATTTTTTTTTAGAAGCTTAAGAGGTTGTAGGGATCACAGAGAATATCTAATCTATCTTGTTGTTCACATGACCCAACCAGCTATTACAAGTACATTAACCATACTTTTTCCACCTTCTATAAATCATTTAAGAATTTAAGTTGGAGAATTATTTCCTGGGGAACTCATGTTCTCCAAGAAAGGAGGAAGCTCTCCCTTTTATTCATCATCAAAATCATTTGAGCTTTCAGAATTTTATATTTTCTCATTCGTCTTAAGTCTCTGACAAAGTTTAAGACATTGGGTCCTACCTACCTCTTTCTCAGAACTCTTTAAGCATATATTCTCTGAAAATGCAGGATATGATTTCCTCTCCTTTTCTATTATAAACTCTAAGATGGAAAGATTCATTTTCCTTAAGATTTCCATTGTTTCTACTGCAAAAACCATTTCCTCCTTTTACATAAAATCAATTCCAACTAGCTTTTCCCCTTGTCACTTTCTCCAACTTTTGCAGATTAAAAATATTAAATAAGTCAGGGTTAAATAAGGAGTTGCCAATATGATATCCATTCGATAAATGAATTAAATTGAATTTATCACCTTGTCAGCTTTTGGTAGAGAGGACACCAACCAGTTTCCAGATAATGTCTCCCATCATGTCTTCACACTGTGTGTGATCTCTTCCATGCAAATCCTCTATTTCTTTCTTCTGTTCAGTAGCCTATAGTATATTTCTATGACAATATAACTTTTATTCAGCAGTGTGTTGGTAAATGTTTAACAACAAGCTCTCTGGGGCAAAGCATGTATGAAATACCCTTCTTTATAAATTTTGTATATTTTTCCCCAATTATATGTATTTTTTTATTTATAAAATTTATTTATAAAAATTTAGTTTTTATTTATAAAATTTTAGTCCTTCTTCTCCCTGCCCTGAAGGCAAGGAATTTGATATTGATTATACATGTACATGAAACTATTTTAAATTTAATCTGAATTGTTAATATTTTCTCCATGATTTTCTTAAGTCTAAACAATAAACCAAACAATAAATTTGGACATTTGGACATTTGGAAATCTGCTGATTTCCAAAGTGTACATGCTTGCAGTGAAAATTTAACAATCAGCTCTTGTAAATTGTGATAATGCCTTACAATGTTCCTGCACACCTCTGCTTTTATTCCTTCATTGGTCTTTATTCAAATGTTCTCTAGCATCAAAGGAGATAGACAACTATGTGTTCAAAAGAAATATTAGCCCTGAGAGTCAGAAGTTGAGTAGAAAACAAAAGGCAGGAAGGCCAAGTGAGTAACTTGACCAGTAGAGACGAATCACCCACGTTGGAGCAACATGAGAACACCAATTACACAGAAGACAGGGTCAGCATCTCAAAACACCTTAATTCAGTATTCAGCTGAATCTAATAGTATCTAAATTGCGACAAATGTAAAATCTGCATGCTTCAGTATAAAGATGAACTTAACATGTACAAACTGAAGAAGGCATGGTTACAGAATATCTGTGATGGAAAAAATCTCAAGATTTTAACAGAAAGTTCAGTATAAATCAATGGCATGATGTGACAGCCCCAAATAGTGATCATGGACTGAATTAAGAGAGACATAGCTTCCAGCAACAGGGAAATAAAAATCCCATTGTACTCCACTCATGTCAGACTTCATCTGGGGTATTCTGTTTACTCTGGGGTGTCACAGTTTAATAAATACATTGATTGGGGCAGCTAAGTGGTGCAGTGACTAGAGTACTGGCTCTGGAGTTGAAGAGGGAAGGGTGATAAGGAGGGGGGGAGGGTAAGTGGTTCTGCCAGGGATCCACCCTGGCATCCAGTCTGGAAGGAATTCACCAGGCTCAAGCAAACTTTGAAGCCAAAATTGTAAAGTTAATTGTTATGCTGTACAAGGACAGCGGGCTAGATTCTTATGGAACCTGCAAACTCACAGGGGCTGCAGGAACAGTTTTAAGGTGTCAATTATGCTAACTAGGTGAGCAAGGGTGGGATCAGGGAGGAGTTAAGGAGTGGTCAGTGCTCAAAGGACCATACACTTTTAATATCAACTGCTCAGGTGTATTGCCCATGATTCACTGGGAAATAGCTCAAGGTGGGGCTAGCTGGAGGTGTGATTTTAGGCCTGACAAGTCACTAAAGAGTGCCCAGTCTGTCACCCACCAAGGTCATCAGAGACAGTGTGGGTATATAATTGACTAAGGAGTTACCCTATAGATAAGGCATTGAAGAATTCATGGTGGGGCTGGCCACTCTAACTAAGGGAAATAACATTTACATAACTTATTGTTTCAAGCAGAGATAAACAGGTCATGAGTTGTTGCTGGGCAGAGTGCTGGAAGGGGAAAGGGGAAGAGTCAATGCTGAGGCTGGGGGGGTGGAAATGTGATCCCACAGACTGGTTTTACAAATTGATTTTACAGACATAGATCCCAAAGCACCCCACTTACAAACTGATGTTACAGATTGATACTACAGACATATATACATCACAAGGACCCATCAGAGTGAGGAGGACCTGAGTTCAAATTCAGCCTCAGACACTTAAAACTTACTAGCTGTGTGACCTTGGGCAAGTCACTTAAACCCAATTGCCCTGCCTTTCCCCCTAGAGAAAGAAAAGGAAGGAAGGAAGGAAGGAAGGAAGGAAGGAAGGAAGGAAGGAAGGAAGGAAGGAAGGAAGGAAGGAAGGAAGGAAGGAAGGAGAAAGACATTGATAAACCAAAAGGTGTCCAAAGGAAGGCCACCAGGATAGTGAAGAATTTTGAACCTGTATCATAAGGATTAAATGAAGCAACTGAACATGTTTAGCCTAGAGATTATTCAGTGAGGAAATGACAGCCCTAAGGATATCATGTGGAAGATGGATTAAACTCATTCTATTTTATTTCAGAAGGCAAGCATAGGAGAAATGGATGTAAGTTGCAAAGAGACAAACTGAGATTAGCTGTCAAGAAAAACTTCCAAATAATTAGATTACCAGCAAATTCAGCCATTCTAATTTTAGAATTAAGCTCCTGTTATCCATGGGAGCCTTGGATTCACTCTTCAGAGCCCAGTTTGGGGAAGGACATTGCCATGATTTCCCATTTAGATCAAGTTAGTATCAACCAAACCATCACATCTCTACATTGGAAATATGGTACCAGGTTGGCCTACAATAGACTTTCCCTGGAAAACTAAGGCATCTGCCTGATTTTTAGTGGCTGTTTGTCCACTTTCTCATGCTTATCTATAAACTCTAGAAACTTATTGGACCAGCTAAAAAACAGATTCATAACATAACATAACAAAAGCACCAAAAAAAAGGACCTTGTCCTGCTATTCCTGGGAAGCCTCTAGGAGCAAACTCCAAAGTGCATAGGCAAGATCTCTCTTGCTTACCCATGGATCCAATCCCCAACATAGTCCTTAGATTTCCATGTTCCTACTCTCTTCTAATATTTCCAGTATGCTGTTTAGTTGAATTGATCAATCAGCAGGAAACTCTTAAGTACCTGATGCATACAAAACACTGTGGTAGATGCCATGAACACAAAGAAAAACTAAACTATTCCTGTCTTAAAGGAGCTTACATTCCATCCAGGGGACATTTCTGGACAAGTGCCTCCAGCCCATCTGTCAACTTTCCCAGCACAGACAATTCTACAAAGTTATCAGGCTTCTTACCCTTCCAGCCCTTTTTAAAGATTCCCACCAAGACTATCTCCTCTCATCCACAAAGGATTCTCAGTCAGTGAACTGCAGTGGTGAGATTCATTCAGGTCTCATGCCCGGCCTTAAACTTAGCATATATGACTTGAAGAACTAACAAAGGAAACTGAATCCTCAGATGTAAGAGAAGCAGGAGACAATAATATCACAAAAACCTAGGCAGTAGAGAGTCTCACAGAAAAGGTGGTCTATTGACAGTGTTAAAGGCTGCAGAGAGGTGATGCAGGATGGGGATTGAGAAAAGGCCATCAGACAATTAAGAGATCACTGGTGGGAGACAAACCAATCATATGTATTACACTACCATAGAATCATCTTTCGCTGGGTTTAGAGGAGGTCACAGCAAAGAAGACCCTGGGTCTGAAGAGATGACTATCTCCAAGCCTAATTTATACAACAAAAAATCGTCAGTACTCAATGCAGCTGCCAAACGCAATGAGTTCCCTGATGAAAACCTGATGTTGGAATGCACTAGTATCAGCACCATACTGGGGTATCATAGAGCCTTACCTGTGGACAACCACATTGTGTCTGAAGATCCTGTTGGTACCAGGAGGAGAATACTTCCTGTAATACTGAGAACTATCCCTGTATCTCCTTTTATCATGGAGGCCATAAGAAATAACATTATTGTTGTCAATGGGCTCCTTTTAGCTTCACATACCTTGCAATATACAACTGCAATTTCAGGATCCCTGGCAAGAACTAATTGCAAAAATGATGGTCCCTGTCTTCCCAGAACAAATATTGTCAGAACAAGCCCAAGAAACTCTTGAAAACATCCTAATTTATTTTTTTTACATAGTACCTTTTTGCCCAATTACACGTAAAGAGTTTTCAACATTCATTTTTTGTAAGATTTTGAGTTCCAAATTTTTCTCCTTCCCTTCTTCCCCCATCCCCTCCCTCAAGAGAGCAAGCAATCTAATATGTTACACATAAGCAATCATGTAAAATATATCTCCACATTAGTCATATTGTGAAAGAAGAGACTAAAAGGGAAAAAAATATGAAAAAAGACAAAAAAAGTGAAAATAGCCTGCTTCAATCTGCATTCTGTCTCTGGATGCGGATGGCATTTCCCCCTGTGAGTCTTTTGGACTAGTCTTGCATCATTGTATCGCTGAGAAGAACTAAGTCATGGTTGATCCTGTTACAATGTTGCTATTACTGTATACAATGTTGTCCTGCTTCTGCTCACTTCATTCTGTGTCAGTTCCTGTAAGTCTTTCCAAGTGTTTCTGAATCTACCAGTTCATCATTTCTTATAGCACATGGCATTCCATGTGACTATGATTCTTTTTTAGATTTAAAATTGGTATTTACCAGAAAAAAAAATGTCCTCAGGGACGGCATTAGAAGGGAATAAACATAATAAAAAAATAGCATTCCATCCATTCGCAAACTACAAGCCCTTCGACCATGCCCCAACTGACGGGCAGGGGGCAAGCTGCCAGCGAGAATGCCAGAATGTGTCGCACGCCCATTCTAATGCCATGCCATCTGCAGGTAACTTTGGAGAGTTGTTCTGATTGCATGATGAAGTCAGAAGCCGGACTTCAGAGAGATAAGGAAAGGAGAGGAAAAAAAGCGGAAGCACAGAACACCCAGAGCCTTTTCAAGGAATTTAGCCACAAAAGTGCCCAACTCTTAGCTGGCCTAGGCCAAAGACAGGGGACGAGACGCGCGCAGGCGCACACGCTCCAGTGAGGACCGGCAGGCCTCAATGCCTTCTGGGAAATGTAGTCCACTTATTACGTAAGCGTGCCAGGAGGCTAGGAGCCCTCCCCCACAGAGACTCCATTTCCCGAAATGCCGTCGAAAATCTCGCGTCAAAGCCAGGATGGCCGCTCTAGGCCATCCCGTTCGGCAGGCCTCAGAGTCTGATGCATTGTGGGCATTGTTCCGCAGGCCACTGGAATGCCATGCAGCCGTCCCCTCCCTAAAGGTCAGACTTCTAGGCATAGGGTCCTGGGGGGACTCCGAGCTGTGGAGGCCTTGGGGCGAGGGAGAGAAGGAGGGAATGAGCCCGTGCGCATGCGCTTCTCCCATGTTTCCTCTCCCCTCCCCCACAGCCAAACGCTGAAGTCCATGACTGCGTATGGGCTTTCTCCACCCCTCCGTCTTTCTGAGGTCTATGAATGCGCATGCGTTACCGCCCTACATCACCGCCGCCATTCCAATCAGTGAGAATGTACGAGTGTTTTTCCCAGCTCCCACGTCCTTTACCATGTTTCTGGAAATGCACGCATGGCCCCCATCTTCCTAAACATTCTTCCCCCCTCCTTCTGTTGTACCTTAATAAAAGCGAGACAGAAGATCCCCAAGATTAAATTTAAAAAGTGGATTTTATTACCGTGGAACACCGAGGGACTGTCAGGGTACATGGTCACCCAAATCAGACAGCACTTTGGCACAGACAGTGTACAGTTTTTATAGAGGTTCCATAGCCAGGTTACTTAAGCTGAAATTACAGTGATGTAAGTTGAAACCCCAATGATTGGTCAGTGTACACTTGAATTTCTTGCTGGCACTGAAACCCTAGGCTGGGACTCCCACCCACAGATTAATCAAAGGTAAGCAGGGGTGGGGGTTCTGCCTGTTTGCAGATTAAGCAAGGTTGTTGTGGAATCCTTTCCGGGGCCTTCCGGACGCCACGTGGCGGGGAGCCCCGAGCAGAACAAAGCGCACTTACACAGCAACTCAGGGGGCAACTCCAACTTTATTTCCTGCTCTTCTACATATATAGCCTATCCTACTGCAAGCACTTTCCATTTTGGCTCTTGGCCAATTACAACACTTTTTGCCTTTTAAGGTCAAGCACACCTTAACCCCTGGGACTCTTATCTCGAGATTTCTACCTGGAGCAAGGATATTCCTTGTGGACCCGGATGTGCATTGCTCCTTAGAACAAGGCGGGGTCAGCTGGGGGCCTAGCAGTCCCTCAAGTGCCTAGAGGGTTAATGGGGGCGAGAGGCCTTGCCATCATCGCCTAAGCCCGGAGGCAGTGCCGTCGCAGGTCCAGGGACCTCTCAAGGGCACTGAGGTAAATCCACATTGGCTCTCCCACACAAGGTGGAGTTCTCTGTTTTATAAATCAATGAAGGAAAGGTTGGGCTGCCTGTTTTACAACAAGGAAAGGGTGAGTGGATTTGTGTCTGACATTCAGGAAGGGCAAAGTGACAAATCAAAGAGGGAAGGGCAGAGTGGAGCTGGGTCCAACACTCCCTTCTCCCAGATCAAGATTGAACCAATGGAATAAGGGAGGGTAGAAGGAAATGATTGGGCATGTGCCCCAGTTTTTGGTGGCGGGTTACTGCTGAGCCCCTGGCGGGAGGGAGTGAGTGCTCATGTCTGATATGGGGCTTGCTTTTAAGTGCAAGTATGCATGACTGGAGCGCCTGCCCACCATTCTGTCACCCTTCCTGGGCTCACTGCCCCCCAGATCACCCCAGAAGGTTGTGGTCCATCTGCAGAGGTGCTGCTGCCTGGGGTTCTGGCATAACCCTTCTGGCTTCCTACATTCCCTGCGCTGTGCCTGCTGAGCTCCCACTGGTCAGCTTCCCATTAGCATTTGGCCAGAAGACTCATTTGACTCTTAGAGGCGTTTTACCCAACAGGTACAGCCAGAGCTATAGTTAGGAAACAAGGCTAAAAAGCCCAGTCTCCCACCAGTACATAGTCAGTGCTGAAAAGTGGGTACCATGATAAAAAATCACTCCTCTAGGGACTCACTGTTGTTCCTCTCTCAAACTGACCCCTGCTTTGTGTTGCATTTGTGCTAGATGGCTGGCTCCACTGATAGCCAAGGTCACTTGAATATTGTGTTGCTCTCAAAGGAGTGAGACAGAAGATCCCCGAGATTAAATTTGGAAGTGGATTTTATTATTACTGCAGGACTGCCGGGCTTACATGGTTACCCAAATTAGACAGTACTGGCATGGACAGCATGTAGGTTTTAAAAGAGATTCAATAGCCAGGTTATAGAAGCAATCAGTGATTGGTCAGTGTACATTTGAATTTCTAGCTGGCACTGAAGTGTACCCTAGGCTGAAACTCCTGCCCACGGATCAATTAGGGGAGGGAAAGGGTAGAGTTGACTGTTTACAGATCAGTTAGGGGAAGGGGAGGGTGGGGTTTGCTTACAGATCAATTAGGGGCAGGGAAGGGTGGAGTTGTGCCCAACACTTGGGCATGGCTAGTTCTTCAAAAGGACAGTCTCAGCTGGACAAGGTGGATCCCTTGGTCTCTTCAAGATTCTGCCTTCCCCAAAAAGGCAGCTACACTTTAAGCTTGGCCAAAGGCCCCCTTCCTACACACAGTTGTACTGAGACCTGTATCTGTGACTGGCAAAATCTCCAATTCTGTTCCTACTGCTGAATTCTGAAGGGGGGGGGGGGTAGTGGGGGGGTGTTCCCATCTCCCAGGAAGCAATGTTGTACCCGAAAGAGAGCAAGACCCAAGTAACAATTTAGAAATGAACCTTTTATTGGTGTCATGTGGGCTTCTTGGGGCCCCACCCCAAATCAAATAGCAAAAGCCACCTGCAAAGCCTCAGCTTTTAAAGGCAACCCACCAGGCCAATGGTTAGGTATTATGTAAATAGGAACTTGCAGAGACTAAAATCAGTGATTTGTCAATACACATTTTGAAACTCCCTCACCAGCCAGTTTCCCTACCAGCCAGTTTCCCTAGGCTGAGCTAAACCTGGAAGTTTGCTTACTTCCCTGAAGGAGAGCTGGTTGGGGGAGGGGAAACAACCAGAATAAGGCCGCTTACAACAGCAGGTGGCAGTATAGAAAAGCCTTATCTTTTCCTTTCAGAACCACCTTTCCTTGGTCAGGGCTAGAGCCCCTCAGTGAAAAATCTTACTCAAATTTAAGGCCAAGGTCTTCCACTGCATCCTATGCCATCTCTAGTCACCCTGATCAATATCTGGCCACTGGACCCAGATGACTGGAGAAAAAAGTGAGGCTGGTGAGCTTGCACAGCCCTGCCTCACTTAAATCCAGTCCATTTGCAAGTCGTGGCATCATCTTCCTGATGCCATGGTCCTCTTTGAAAACAAAGGACAGACAGCAACATCAAGCAAGCAGGTGCAGTAGATAGAGCTCTGGGCCTAGAGTTGGGAAGACCTGAGTTCAAATCCTGTCTCAGATACTTATTAGCTACGTAACCTCTGTCTGCTCCTGTTCCTTCCTCTGTAAAATGGGACTGACTCCTAACAATACCTGCTGTGAAGGGCTGTTGTGAAAAACAAATTAGGTGACCTTTGTGAGGTGCTTTGCCAACTTTAAAGTGCTATATAAATGCTAGTTGTTGTGATAATAGTAATAATGCTTTGTGACCTGAGTGGCCGAACTTCTGGTGCTGAGTCCTATAGCAGATTACAAGCTCTTGCCCTCATTCCCAATCTTTGCCCCCTTGGGTAGCACACTGTGCCTTTCTGACCAGGGTTTCTTGGATGAGTGTGCCTGATGTTTGTGGCTGTCAGTGTTCACTAAATAATAATGTGTGGCCGAGGTCTTGGCCCCTCTTAGTGCCCCTATTCATTCTTGGGCATGACCACCTCTTGGCAGAGTCTGACAGGGCCCAGCCTGGAATGCCACAGGTAGATCCATGTCCCTAACTGGGGACATGGATCTAAGCCCCACAGTGCAGGTCCCAGGTCCAGCTGTACTGCTTTGGAGCCCACAGGGCCCAATTTCACTGTCCTTTCACCATAGCTTCAAGGCAATGCCTGATGGAAAGGAGCCAATCCTGGATCTCCTGGGGAATGGAGAAAGTCTTGACCATCTGGCAAGGTAGAGAGGATTGGCATGAAGTCACAGCAGTCAGTGAGCACGGAGGGAGTGACCATGGAAGACTTGGCCTTCACCTCTGGGGAGAGAGGTGAGCCTTACTGAAGTGGGGGCCTGCCTAGTGTGTAAAACAGGAAAAGAGGCCCCCAAGAGGAGGATTTGTGAGGGAATGGCCCAGGAGGGGAGGAAAGAATTAAAAGAGCAGCTGCCCCAACTTCCTCTTCGGTACATGCCATTGTATGGCCCAGGCTCATTGGCCCTTCCAGGCAGTTAGTCAGTAAGCATTTAAAAAGTGCTGTTGCCAAGGGAAAGGACTAGCAATGTGTGATGGGAGACCAGTTGAAGGACAATCATCTGTGTACTTTGGTAACACATCGTTTCGTGATCTCCTTCAGCAGCAAGGGGCAGCACAGGAGGAAGGTCAAGGAAGCCAATGGAAAGGGGATCTGGAATGCAGGACAGATAGTGCAGAAGGGCTGGGGAGGGAGGAATGTTTTTGAGGCCTTGGTCAGGGTTCCTCTCCCCCCAGGACTTCTTTCTTCTTATCCAGATAAGCTTCTTCAAGATTCTCCCCTTCCCCAAAACAAGAGAATAGAGAATGAGGAGGGAATGATTTCTGGGTTCGTCGTGGCCAGGGCTCAGGTAAATTCTTATGGGGGTATCACTTCATGCCATAGCATTTCTGTGTATACATCATTTCATTCCCTTCCCTTCAGTGATCAGTTCACACATCTAGTTATTCACAGAACATTTATTGTGCACTTCCTGTATACCAGGCACTGTGCTAAGCATTGGGGATACAGAGAATGGTACAAGACAGTCCCTGCCCACCAGAAGCTCACAGTCTATTAGCACAGAGAGCACGCAGACAACCCTGTTGTACATAGGCAAATTGGAAACCCTCTTGGAGGGAAGACCCTGGCCATAAGGGGATTGGGAAAGGCCTCTTGCAGGAGACAGGATCATCACTGAGACCTTGAGGAAGGCTGGAGGCAGAGAAGAAGAGGGAGAGCATTCCAGGCTTGGAGGGTGGCCACTTCTTATTTTACAACATGATTAATATGGAAATATGTTTAATATGATTGTACATGTATAGCCTGTATCAGATTGCTTGCTGTCTTTTGGAAGGGGAAAAGTTAGAACTCAAAATCTTATAAAAGTGAATTTTGAAAACTATCTTTACATGTAATTGGAAAAAAATACTATTAAGGGGAAAAAAGGGAGAAAATAAAACACAACCTTCATTACAGACCTCCATGCCAAACAACTCTTCACATTGACCATTCCTGAAAATACATGTTACTTTTTGTATTTTAAGTTCATCATCTCTCTGGCAGGGGGTGAGCAATGTGTTTCATCTTCAGCCTTCCAGACTCATAATTTATGATTTTATTGGTCTATGTTATAAAACTCTCAAAGTTTTTCTCCCTAACAGTGTGATCATTCTTTAAATTGTTCTGGTTCTGCTCACTTCATCCTGTGTCAGGTGATGTGTCTTCCCAGTTTCCCCTTAAACTGCCCATTTTTTTAATTTCTCATGGCACAGTAATATGCCACTACATTAATATGCCACCTTTTATTTAGCTGTTCCCAAATAGGAGCCTTTCCCCTTAGTTTCTCATTTTTTACTACTATGAAAAGAACTGTTATAAATATTTTTCAGAATATAGGCCCCTTCCCTCTTTCTTTTAGCTCTTCCAGCTCACATATCCACCAAGAGTAAATTCCTGTGCCTATTTTTCTCCAGCCCTCCATCATTGATATTTTTCTCTTTTGTCAGTTTTACCAGCAAAAGACAATCTTCTTACACCAACCTTTTTTTTTTTTTGGTGATGTTTGAATCAAAGCATACTGCCATCTCTGAAAATCTGAAATTGCTAGTCAGAAAGGACATATTATAGGTATAAATAAGCTGTACCATGTTGCCAATGAAAATTTGTGGGTGGAACATCAGAAAAGAAGTTGGCATGTCTTTTAATGAGGATGAGGGCTGAGATTAGATGAACTGCCTCTGATTTTTCATTGCCTTGTCTGATGAGTCCTAGAGGAGCCTCAATAGCCCCAAGACTTCTTGACTCCCCCCCCCCCCGCAAAGGTTTCTTTCTTGGTTTGGTTTGTTTTTGTAGGAAGATGGAGGCAAGACTCACAAACGCTAAGATAGGTTGCCATTTTCACTATTAGAGCGCCCTCTCTCATTTCTAAAATATACAGAGAACTGAGTCAAATTTATAAGAATACAAGTCATTCCCAGTTGATAAATGGTCAAAGGATATGAACAGGCAGTTTTCAGAAGAAGAAATTAAAGATACCTCCAACATATGAAAAGATACTGTAAACCACTATTGATTAGAGAAATGCATATGAAAACAACTCTGAGCTACCACATCTCATCTGTCAGATTGGCTAACATGACAAAACAAGAAAATTATAAATGCTGGAGAAGATGTGGGAAATTTGGTATGCTAATACATTGTTGGTGGAGTTGTGAACTGATGCAACCATTCTGGAGAGCAATTTAGAACTATGCCCAAAGGACTAGAAAAATTGACCCAGCAGTACCACTTTTGGGGCTGTATCCCAAAGAGATCATACTAATGGGAAAAGGACTCATATGTACAAAAAATATCCATAGCAACTCTTTTTGTGGTGGAAAAGAATTGGAAATCAAGGGGATACCCACCAATTGGGGAATGGCTGAACAAGTTGTGGTATATGAATGTAATGGAATACTATTGTGCTATAAGAAATGATGAGCTGGTGGACTTCAGAATAACCTGGGAAGACTTAAATGGGAACTGATACTGAGTGAGGGGAGAAGAACCAGGAAATCATTGTGCACAATTACAGACACATTGTATCTGTGATGACTGACTTTGATAGACTTGGCCCCTCTCAGCAATACAGGGTTTCAAGACACCTCTAAAAGACTCATGGAAAAAAACTATCCACATCTGGAGAAAGAAGTACAGAGCCTGAATGCAGATTGAAACAGTTGGCTCTCTTTTCTGTTTTGTTTCTTCTTTCTTGTGGTTCATTCCGCTGGTTATAATTCATCTTTACAACATAACTATTGTGAAAATACATTGAATGTGAGGATATATGTAGAACCTATATTGAAATACATGCTCACAGGTCTAGTTGAAGGACCAGAGGAAATATCTCCCCCAGAACTTATCATGAAGTGAGTTTGAATTCACACTGTTCAAAATTATAATTATATAAACATAATGGTTGTTTCTAGCCTAATGGAAACATTCAGTGTGAGTTTTAAGAATGGAATCACAACCCAGCTGTGCAAAGGAGGGAGTGACCTATGGCAAATAGCCATGTACCTTAAGTGGTCAGAAAATAGGGAGAACTTCTAGCATGACATACTTTTTGTGGATTACTGCTTCCTGATTAAATCTGTGAGGAGCATGTTGATTCCTAACAGAGGATGTTTAATATAACTGGTTAGAAGTGTGATTGTGGATGTCTGTCAGAACACATGGGTCCATACTAGAGAATGATTGCTTTTAGCATAGTTGGCTCTCAGGAGGTTGAGCCCCAGTATCAGTGTTGGGTAAAGTTTGTGGTTTTCTTAGGGTTCGTTTGTGGAGAGGACTAAAACTATCAACTTCCTATGTAGTCTAGCACAGAAAAGGCACATAGTGAGTACATCACCAAGAAACATTCAGCTCCATGGTCCCTGAGTAAGCAGGCATGTGTTTGTTTCAGGAATTAGTGTCATTCAGGGACGTCGCCATATGTTTCACCCCAGAGGAGTGGAGCCATCTTCACCCAGCTCAGAAGGACTTGTACCGGGGTGTGATGCTGGAGAACTATGAGAACCTCGTCTCACTGGGTAAGCAGGGCTCTGGCCTTGGACTCAGAATCTCTGATTTTGAGGGGGCCTAAAAACTTGGCTGAGGTTGGGCTGGCTCAGCAAGAGCTCAAGACTTGGGGAGAATCCCAAATCCTAAGTGACGGAAATCCCCTAGCTTCCATGCTCTCTGCACCGGCTTACAAAGATTCTGTCTAAAGGCCCAGGGTTGTTGGGAGATAACTTACTCCAAGAAGGCCTCCTCTCTCTCCCCCAGAGATGTCTCCAGGCTCTTGGCCTGAAGCTTTCCTTTACATGGATTTCATTCTCCCTAGACTAGAATCTCTAAACTTAGTATCTCCCTGGGCAATTCTTATAGCATGCAGTAAATACTAAACAAATGACTGATAAATTGAACACACACACACACACACACACACACACACACACACACAGTCCAAAAGAAGATTTTTCAGGTCTGACCATACTTCCCTGCTCAGGAATTTCCAGTGGCTCCCTATTTCCTCTAGGATAAAATATACCTTTCCATCTCTGCTACACATTACTCACCATCATGCGCCATGATAGTAATACTAATGACAATTACAGGTAGCTTTTTTTTTTTTTTTTTTGCTTTTTGAAAGGCAATTGAAGTTAAGTGACTTGCCCAAAGTCACATGGCTAGTAAGTGTGTCGTGTCCAAGGCTGGATTTGAACTCAGGTCCTCCTGACTCCAGGTTCAAATAGGTAGCATTTTTAAGGTTCACAACAGGCTTTCTTTACCTGTGTTATCACATTTGATTCTCACAAAAACCTGGTGAGGTAGGTGCTATTATTAGCCTCAGTTTCCTTACCTGTAAAGTTGGCATGAGAGAGATTAAGTGACTTACCCAGGGTTATGCAGAATAAGTGTCTGAAGCTGGATTTAAACTCAAGTCTTCCCAACTCTAGGCCCAGCACTCTGGGCCACCCTTTTGTTGTCTGATTTACTGTCCTTGTTGCCTTACTTCACTTAGGACATTCTGCCTCCTTCCTCCAGGCCTTTGTATAACTCAGTTCATGTCACCTCCTAAATGAGACCTTCCCTAATCTCTGAAGCTGATGCTGACTCCCTCCTGAAATTGTCTGTCTTTTTTTTCTCCAAAGTTTGTGTTGATTTCTGTGCATAGATATTTCTGGTTGATGGTCTGATTGAGATCTGAATCTCAGCTGAGATACATAGAAAAGGCACAGAGTAGGTTGAATGAACCACTGTTCTTTCTGAATCTAAATGAGCTCTTTAACCCATATGCCTTTGGAATACAAAGCAGCATGTTCTTCAGAGGTCCTTTGTACTTTCTAGCCGCCCTCTTTTCCAAGAATAGAATTGAATTCTTAGATAACTTTGTCCCCAGCATCTTCCCATTTCTCTCCCTACTTTTAGGGCTTCCTGTTTCTAAATTGGACATGCTTTCCCTGTTGGAGAGAGGAAATGCATCATGGAGACCGGAAGGAGAAGAAAGCTCACACAGCTCTCATCCAAGTGAGTGCAGCATGGTGCCCAACACCTTAATTGACCATGTTTGGGGGCTACACCCTGTCACTGTTGGACAAGCCCCAAGACCTATGGGGAAGACCTAGCCTCCCTCTTTCATATGAACTTCATCTTATGCTCAAGAGCATCCCCTTCTCAGGGAATAAGCCATGCTTCCTATTTTTGGTTGGATTTTTAAATATATATTTGAAATTTAATATTCATCGATAAAAACAAATATTCAGATACCTGTAAAATAAAGATCATGAATCAAAATGTCCATTTACTTCACTTTCCATACTTTTTAAAGTGTAGAGTAACTCTAAAGTGTGTGTGTGTGTGTGTGTGTGTGTGTGTGTGTGTGTGTGAAAGAGAGAGAGAGAGAGAGAGGATTGAACCACACACAGTCTATCATGTCTGCATCTGTTCTTGTTGATGTATGAGACAGAAGCTAGAATTAGTTCTAACTTAGAACATTTCATCACATCATAATCAATAGCAGATTGTGACTTTTTAAAAATTTCTTACAGATTCCCTTACTGAGAAGACCTGGCTTGAAACCCTCAACTCAAGTCTGATACAAGACACTTTCATAGGAGTTTCATTTGAGAAAAGGTTGCCGAAGAAGAGTCCCTGGCTACCTGAGAATATAGAAGCCAGAAGATATGATATCAATTTCAAGAAAGGAAAGATGAACCAGGAGAGACTGGTGAGACAAGTGACAAGCTCTCACAGAACAGTTTTTAAGACAGGGAGTGTGCCTCAGTGTAATGCATTTGGGAGGTATTTTCATTTGGGATCAGTCTTTGATGCACTATGGAAAGAAACTGTAGGAGGAAATATCCATAAATATGTGACACTTGAAAAGAGTTTCAAGGGTTTTTCAGACCTAATTCCATGTAATATACTCCCCTTAGGGAATAACCTTTCTAAGTATAAACAATGGAAGAAGCCCTTCAGTTACCACTCAGACCTAATAAAATTTCGTAGAACACTTGGTGGAGAAAAGCTGCAGGGACACAATGAATGTGGTGAAGCCATTTCCAGAAAATCAAATCTTGTTGGACAACAGGCATTTCATGCTGGCAAGAAATATGACCAATGTAATAAATATGGGAAAACCTTGAGCCACCGAGGAAATGTGACTAAACCTAAGAGGACTTGTGTTGGAGTGAAACCCTTTCAATGTAGTGAATGCAGGAAAGCCTTCAGTCAGAGGGTACAACTCATCTATCATCAGAGAACTCATACAGGAGAGAAACCCTTTGAGTGTACTGAATGTAGGAAAGCCTTCAACCGGAGGGCAAACCTTATTAGACATCAAAAAACTCATGCTGGAGTGAAACCCTTTGAATGTAATGATTGTCAGAAAGCCTTTAGCCAGAGAGGACACCTCATTTATCATCAAAGAATTCATACTGGAGAGAAACCCTTTCAATGTACAGAATGTGGGAAAGGCTTCAGCCGGAGGGCTATCCTTATTACTCATCTGAGAACTCATACTGGAGAGAGACCCTTTGCATGTAATCAGTGTGAGAAAGCATTCAGTGAAAGGGCAAGCCTAATTACCCATCAAAGAATTCATACTGGAGAGAAACCTTTTGCATGTAATGAATGTGGGAAAGGCTTCAGTCGAAGAGGACATCTTAATACTCATCAGAGAAGTCACAGTGGAGTGAAACCTTTTGCGTGTAATGAATGTGGGAAAGCCTTCAGTGAAAGGAGAGACCTTATTACTCATCAAAGAATTCATACTGGAGTGAAACCCTTTGAATGTCATGAATGTAGGAAAGCCTTTAGTCAGAGGGGACACCTCATTTATCATCAAAGAATTCATACTGGAGAGAAACCCTTTGAATGTAGTAAATGTGGAAAAGGCTTCAGCCAGAAGGGTCACCTTATTAGACATCAGAGGATACATACTGAAGTAAAGCTTTTAAAAGGCAATGATAGAGGGAAAGCTTTTGGTGAGAAATCATATTTGCCATCAGAAAATTCAGACCAGGGAGGGGATGCCTTATTAAACATCAGAGAACTCATAAGGAATTGACACATTCTGAATATAACCAATTCTTTCACCAAGAACATATTCTGCCAGAGTTGATGCCTGTTGATTGGGGAATAGCTAAATAGGGTACCTAAATATGGAATATTATTTTGTTGTCAGAAACACTGAATATTGTCAAGCCCTGAAATAAACTGATGAGTGGAGGAATAAAGCATTTTTAATTGGGATAACAGGCTAGCAAACTTGTTGGCCAGGGGGATGTCCCCCAAGCAGACTCACAGGAAAAGGTTCTTATACTTTTAGGAGAAAAGGGGGAGGGGGTCACATTAGATAGCAAGGCTTGGTCGTGCAATGCCAGCCACCCTCAGCAGTCTGAGCAAAGAAAGCCACTTCATTTTGTCTTTTTTGCCCTTCATGCCATGAATCCCAGTGGAAAGGGTAAAGATATCAGGGGCTATTCGGGACTGGTATGGCTCAAACTGGCTTTGTTTATAAGGAAAAGTTCCAGAGTAGGGATTTAGAGCATGGCTCAGTTCAATCTAATGGACACTATCTTACGGGTAGGAATACAAGGACATTACTGGAATTCTGACATGGCTAGAATCATTAAGAGGTAGTGGCAGATAATATTACATTTGGCATTAACAATTTTCTGTCATATTGATAATTATGTTAACAATTTTCTGTCAATGTAATTCAGAGAAACTTAGAAAGATTTATAAGAACTTTAGTGTAGAATGAGAGGCAGTTAGGTGACTCAGTGGATAGAGCACTGGTCCAACTGTAGGAAAACCCGAATTCAAATCCAGTATCAGACACTAACTTAGTGATCCTGGGCAAGTCACTTAACCTCTGTTTGCCTTAATCCACTGGAGAAGGAAAAGGCAAATCGCTCCTTTGCCAAGAAAACACCATAGACAGTATGGTCCACAAGATCAGTAGGAGTTGGATATGACTGAAAAATTAACAAGAAATGCAGAACAAAGTGTTCAGAACCAGAAAAACAATATTCACAATTAGTATAACATTGTCATTGGAGAGAACAGAAAAAAACCCAAATGCTGTATAATTAAAACAACTCAGCTTGACAGCTGAGTGAAAATATGCATGTGCCTCTCCCCCCAACACACACTTTTTTTTTCCAGAGATACCAGATAACAGATATGTAACACTGTACTTTTCAAAGAACAAGTAATGCTAGAATCGGCCTATTTCCATTTTTGAAAGGATTACTTAACTGGCAGATCAAAAGGGATATTGTACACAGGATTTACCTAGCTTTTAGCTAAATGTTTTATAGTCTCCTGCTAATCTTGTGGAAAACATGAGAGATGTGCAACAGTGTAATTAAATGGATCCAAAACCAGTTAAATGGTCAGCTCCAAAGAGGAATCATTACTGATTTGATGGACCTAGCCTTAATAACTGATAGGGTGTTGCCTCAGACAAACAGACCTTAGCTTAAAAAGGTCCAGGGCCAATCCTTCTTTAGTCATGAATATTTCCCCTATCCACAAATCCGAAAGATAATTTCATCCTTACTCCTATTGATTATAATATTAATTATTATATCCAGGATATGTGTACATTTGGACACTGTCTTGGTGCATGTTTCATCTAAATCTAATTTCTGCCAGATTATTGTCCAATTTAGCCAGTAATTTGTCAAATTGTGACTTTCACCCACTGAGGTGTTTGGATTTATTAAACAGGGGTATTGTGTTTGTATGCTGTGTACCTAATCTTTTCCTCTGATTGACCTCTTGCCCTCTCCCTTAAAAAAAAAAAAAAAGAAAACAATGCCAAATCACTTTAATGATTACCACTTTGTACTACACTATGAGATCTGGTATTATAGCTCTTTGTCCTTCTCTCTTTTTTTTAATTACCTTCAAAATTTTTGACTTTTTGTTCCTCCATAGGAATTTCATTATTATTTTTCTAGGTCTGTAAAATATTCAGTGCTAGACAAATCCTAAAAGTAAGTCCTAAAAGTAAATCCTAAAAGTAAGTTACTTAGATGGCATTGTCATTTTTGTTATATTGGCTCAACCTACCTATCAGCAACTAACTTTTCCCCCCAATTATTTACATCTATATTTCTTCAAAGAGTGTTTTACAGTTAGATTAATATAACATTAATATAACAGTGCGTGTTGGTAGATAGACTACCAAGGATATTATAGCTCTGGTTATTTTGAATAAGATATCAATTATATGTGTGAAGTAATGCAAAATATTATAATGATTTTTAAAGACAAAAAAGGAGGAAATCAGCACAAGTGATTAATACATCCAAAAAAAAAATCTGAAAATGTGCTGCAACTGACAGCATTTGTGTACCTCCCACTTCTACAAAGGGATAGGTTGGGAGTTTCTTATCTTCTTTTGAACCATGCTTGTTCCCTCTAATTTTGCAACATTCACTTTTGATTTTGGGGGGAGGGAATGTTCTCTCCATTTACATAGGAATAGTCACTGTGAATATTGTTTTCTTGATCCTTCTGACTTCGATCTGCATTGGTTCAGGTCCATCTTTCCATGTTTTATTCATAGCTTTTATCATTTCCTACAGCATGGAAATATGCCATCATATTCACATGCCATAAATTGTTTAGTCCTTGACTCTAACAAGTTCACGTCTATTTTGTTTCTTATTCCTCCATATTGCAAAAAGTTAGATAAGTAGTAAGGATAAGCCCTGATGTAAATAATAAAAGATGCGCCAAGAACTGTGCTAAAGTAAGGATATAAAGAAAAGCAAAAACACACAATGAAACAAACAGAAAACCAACCAACCAGTGACTTCAAGGGGAGAGAACATGCAAACAACCATGCACATACAAACAAGATATCAGCAATGTAAATGGGAAGGCCAAATTTAAGCCAAGCTTTGGAGGAAGCTGAGAGGCAGAATCAAGGAGGGAGAGCATTCCAGGCATGGGAATGGCCAGTGAAAGGCACCAGTGACTTGTTTGTGATGAGGCTATGCTGGCTCTTTTTTATCACCATTTCCCTTTCTCAGTTTTTAAAAACAATTATCCTTTTAGCAGTGCTTTCAAGGATTCCCTTTCTTCCATTTTGAAAAACCAGGATAGCATTTGAAGATCTTGATGTCCTTCAAGTACGTCTCCCTTTTCCAAGATTCTGCATCACTGGCAGAAGCATAGGGATCCCATCTGTCTACTCTTTAAGTATCCAGGGATGCAATTTATCAAAACTAGGTGACTTGAACTCATTGAGAGCAGCTAGCAACTAATGATTACAGATGCTGTGTGCCTGTCTCCTGTCATTCAGTCAACTAGCATTTATTAAGTGCCTACTGTTTTTCCTCTGTGCTTGGCACAGTACCTGATACAAAGAAATTCAAGAGGATTGGAAAAGGCTCCTTGCTGGTGGAATTTTAGCTTAGAAGTAAAGGAAGCCAGGAAGTAGAGATGAGGGAAAATGTTCAAGGCATAGAGAGGAAACATCCATAGTTCTTTCTGGCTCAAGTACTTCCCCATATGCTCTCTGCAGCTACTTCCCCGAGGAAGATCTCCCGTGAAGGTGCCATGAATAGAACTGGTAAGAGGAGAAAGACTTCCTTCCCCGGCTCCAAGAAACCGGTCTGGAGGGAATATGTTTGTTCTGTGTCCTTTGTCTTCAGTTTCAGTTGTGGGCAGTAAATGTCCATCAAATCTGGGAGCGTGAACCATGGCAACCTTAGAGACAGGATTGTAGGCAGAATTTGCTGCAAGCCAGCCTCGAAACCAGGATGCCTGCAACTCAAGCCTGAAGTGGGTTCGACGTTGTAACGGGGACTGTGTACTCTAGTAACTGAGCTAAACTTTGAGCCTAATCCCCTTTTCCCTCCTCACAGTTGGAGATAATGTCTCCCACATGGACTAAGATTTTGTATTTGTGATTATACCTGTGAAGAAAATGTTTCTTTGTAAAAGCTTAAAAGGCAAGGGGAGGGAAGAAGGGGAAAGGAGGGTGCTTAGAGACAATGTCACTGGATCTCTGATTGAAGAAATGTCTAAGATGACAGACTGGAAAGGTAAGAAAAGGCCATGTTATAAAGGAATCTATTATTGACTATAATTGAAAACAAATTGAGAGGTGATTGTCATTAGCACTGGTGGCTTGGATCTTTTTTGGACTGTGAGCTCCATGAGCACAGGGAATGTATCTTATCAAGCTGTGTGCCTTCTCACAGCATAGACAGAGTACACCTCTGTTACAAACACCTACTCCCTGTGTCTGGCCACTAGATGTCACTGTGAGATAAGGAATGCTGGGATGAGCGTGGGCGGTGGGGCGGAACCAAAGTTTTCCAGTCTTCATACAAGACGAAATTCAGAATTACAGAATTTGAAAATTGTCTAGTCCAGCCCATACACTGGCTTGGTTGAGTTGTTATCCATTAGGCTCGATTCCAAGCACGATTCAGATTCCCTCCTTTGGATCCCCAGAGTCTTTGTCAGGGCTGCCTGTTTATAGGGAACCTACAGGGCTCAGAGAGCCAAGAAGCTGCTTAGATGTAGAGGCTTTTCATGCTTTAAAAATCACAAGGTCCTCTCACGTCTCATGATATGAACTGGCTGTGAACTTCAAGAAGACCCGAGATCAAATTCAGCATCAGATACAGCTAGCTGGGTGACCCTGATCTAGTCACTTTACCTGTGTAAGGCATGCGGCACTGTTTCTAACATATAAACACTATAGAAATGTTAAGGGAGTATTGAGGTCCTATCCAGCTGAAATCTGTTCAACTCCATCATTTTACAATAATGTCAATAGCTATCAGTCTAGATATTTCTCAAGTTTGTGCAGTAGGTAAGGCAGCTGTATCCATATTTTAAAGGTGAGGAAACTAAGTCACAGCAAGGCTAGGTGAAGTCATGGTGAGGGGTGGGATTGGGACTCCAAGTCAAGTTCACTACAATTTGTACTATACAACACTGCAAGAATAAGCATCCCCTTGCCAGCTGATTCATTGTGAAATTAAAAGTGCAGGGGATTGGGTATCGTCAGCGGGCAAATGTGAAGCCCACCAGAGCCAGCTCTGCTCTTGAAGGGGGTCCCTTCCAGCTTCCCACAATCAGCTATTTGGCCCAAGACTTATTGGATAGAAAGTTTCTTGAACTTCTGTGACGAGTCCCTGTCCTCCTGCCTATGGAAAAGCTCCTTGTCAGCCTGACATTGTGGGATTGGAACAGTCATGATGAAAGTCACTTGGTCCCCAGCTGAAGCTTGTCCTGTCATTGGTCACTTGGGTCAAAGATCACACATGGGATGGCTCTGGAGCTGGGAGTCATCTCATCTAGCCCCCAACTTTTACCAGTGAGGAAAATAGAGTTCAAGGTCAAAGGTCAGGCTGTCAATGGCAGAATAGGGTACAAACCCAGGCCTCTCACAGCAGGTTTGTAGACACTGAAGTTCAGAACTGTCCTTTGTAGATGTCACAAATATCCAAAGTGAATCTCCTCCCTGCCACCTCGTCAGGGCTCTAAAGCTGAGGGGGCAAGGTAAGGCCCTCTGTGAGGAATAAGATTATACAAACCAAGACCCCAACTCATTATGACCTTTCTATTACCCTGGGCTGTTTGGGAACAGAGATCCTGAGGCATGAGGGCTGCTCCTCTCCTGGGACTCCAGCCATGTCCTTGAGAAGAGATATGATAACTGCCCAACTCCTGGAACTAGCCACTCCAAGGAAACATCGTTCTTTGGGGGGCCTTGGAGGGACTGGCCTCCATCCCAGGCCTCACACCAGATATGATGCTTCCTAAAAACCACCTGGCAGTATGCCCTCTTTGTTCTCAGCACTATTTAAACTGTAAGATTCAGACCCCAAATTGGAATCTCCCCTATGGAGAGGACGCTCTGCCTGGGACCCTCCCATGTGGGACCCTCCCATGTGGGACCCTGATGGCTGTACCCAGGATTCCCCAGTTTGTGTGGTCAGGTGTTGGTGCTTCCCTGAATCAGTGATGCTTATAAATATGTGTATATGTGTTAATCATAGTTGCTCTTATGTTACTGTTCCTAAGCCTTTTACTCTATTATCTCTGGTCTCCTTCCCATTCGCCAATATTCTAAATAAACTACAGTGGATCTTTTGATGTGCCAAGTGTTCCGTTCATGTGACCTGAACCTCCTCAATAGGACAAAAGTCCTGAAAAAAGCGGACACAAGTCTCTGTCCTGATTAAGAGGGGTCATTCTGTGATGCCTCCAGATGCTTCAAAGGCAGCAGCCTCATTTTAACAAAAAAAGCAATTAGAGAGTAAGGACATAAAAAAGTCCTTCCTCCCCAAATTGGCAGTAAACTCAAAGATTTCCTCTCAATCTTCTCACACCTCTGGCTTCCCAAAGTACTAAACAGCTGAAGATTGTGGGGCGAGTTCTAAAGAAAATGAGGGTCTTGTAATGACCAAAAAAAAACCTCGATCCACTCTTGGTTCTCTCACTCAGTGTGTGCCTTGGACAAGTCACTTCCCTTCTCTGGGGCCCAAATTGGAGGTATTAGATGAAATGATGTCTAAATTGCCTTCCAGTTGTAACATTGGCTGGTAATCTGATTCACTGATTTGTGCTCAGCCCAATGGGAGGCATCAAGTATTAGGAAAAAGAAATATGAAAAAAGGCTACTGACTTTAATATCCTCACAATTAAGTTCAGACAAGACAAATACACAACAGATCATAGGATCACAGATCTAGAAATGGGAGGACCCTCAAAGGTCAACCAGTCTTTGACCTATCCTTTTACAGGCAGGAATCTGAAACCCGGAGGTTGTCAAGTTAAGGCAATTATGTATTGAAGGCTGACTATATGACATATACTGTGCTGGTGATACAAAGAACTGACAAGAAGAGTCCTTGTTCTCAAGGAGCTTATGATTTGGGGGGAGGGGAGGACAACATTCACATGACCACATACAACCAAGATACATATGGGATAAATTGTTGGGAATGTCAAAAGGAAGGTGAAAACAAGTAGGGGGATCAGGAAAGGGAACTCACAGAAGTTGAGATTTTGCAGTTGGCCAAATAAAAAATGTAGAGTTTTCCCCATCCAAGTTCATGGATCTTCTGAAATTTCCACTGACTACCAGGTTAAGAGACCCTGCTCTAGAGGAAAGTTTGTAACAATCCAGCTTCATAATCATGGTCCCCATCTATAATATAAATCTATAAAATCATCAAGAAACCCATTTTCTGAAAGCACTTATTTGAAAGAATGATACCGAGGAAGATATATTTTAATTTTTAAAATGATTAATCCAGTGAGTTTTATTCCCCAGAAAGACCTATTATCCCCATTGCAACTGAAGAACGAGATTTAATCACAGACTTGTAATAATTTACCTAAGTCACCAGAACGATGCATCTGGTTGCAGCACATGCAGACATTCAGCACAGACTGAATATCGGCTGATAGACCGATATTGCTCTCTCTCAGTAAGCCTGGAGCCCTCACAAAGCCTCAAGCCGGTTAGCTTGGAGACCCTAAAGCCACCCCACAGGGTGTATTATGTCTCCCAATTAGAATAAGAGTTCCTTGAGGGCAGGGACTGTCCGAGCAATCGGCACAACCCTCCCCATACGTCAGTGTGCTCCCAACGCCATCTCCAGCCATCCTGATGGATATCTGACCCCTGGACCCAGAGGGCTCCAGAGGACAAAATGAGGCTGGTGACTTTGCACAGCCCTGCCTCACTTTAACCCAATTCACCTGCATGGCATGGCATCATCTCCCTGATGCCATGGTCCTTTTCAAGAATGGAGGACAAACAGACACCACAGCCCAGGTGGCCAGTCCCCATTGGGCGCCATTAATCCCCCCTAACCTGAATAGTCCTCTGAAGTGACCGAGGATCCAGTGGCCAGGAGCAGGCCCACGGGGCTGACCGTTGGGGCTGGGGGTGGCACCGGGAGCTTCCTGGCACCCAAGCCCTGGGGGCTCTTCCTCATGGAGCGCTGTCTCAGACGCCTCCGCCACTTTCCCACCCAAATCCGGCCCCACGACCCAGCCCCAGGGCGAAGCGGGCTCCCGATTCACCGCCTCTGGGCTGCGGGGCTTCCAGGAGGTGTCTCCTGGGAGCGGAGGGGTCACTCCGGGGAGCCTCGAGGCCTTGGGCCATGAGTGTTCGGACTGGGGCGGCTCCACCATCTTCTTCCCCATCCTTCCCGGGCTTTGTCGTGGCCTCTTCGTCTCGTCCTCGGCTTGTGAGGGCTGTACGGACTGCATAAATGTAACTTTTTAAGATTTAAACTGTGACGGATGTCCCGGCCTCTAAGGCTCCCGCCATTAGTATCCAAGCAGCCGCGGGAGGTTCCCTTCATTGGGACGGTCTCCTGCCTCTTCCAACCCGGAGCAATCGAGGGAGTCCTCGGCCTTGGAAAAGCGATGCCCAGGCAATGGGGAGCTCCTGGCCGCCTTGGGATTGGGGGGGCCGAGGCGGAGCGGGAGGAGGCGGGGTGGAATCTGCCTGAGGATCTTCAGGGGCTCCATGGAGCACCTCACTAACCCTCAGAGACCCAGAGCAGAACGGAAAACAGCCCAGTCCCAGCTCGGCCCTGCCTTCCTTCATCCCAGCTCTGTGGGGTGGGGGCAGTCTTCATTGAGATTAATTGACAGCCTTCCACCTAAGTCACTTGGTCCTCCGGCAGGGAATTCCGGCTAAATTTAAATTAAACTGAAAGTTTTACTAAAAAGTCCTTTCTTTTGTCTTACCAGGGTACTGTGATTTTTATTAGATGATCCAAACCTTTCTGACCTTCTGATCCCTCCACCTAGAGAAAGAAGTAAGGAAGTTTCCAGAAACAGTACCGGAGGAGGTGAGAATATTAATTATTTTTACAATAGGCTATGCAAAGTGCTGAACTATATGTAAGGCTGGCTTATGTCCTTCATAAAACATTTCTCTGACTGAAACCCTGCTGGGTAGAGTATGTCTGTTGAGACAGGAGGAAGGAAAGGAGGGGCAGGACTTGGAGAAAGATCATCCCCCAAGATCCCAGGCCTGGCTTTTCTGTCCAGGTGATCCCTTCACCAATTTTATAAGTGAATAAGTACTCCAGTTTTAATTGGATCCCCAAAATGTTTGTAGTTTACGTTCAATTTAAATCTGGTGAACTGTACTTGGCCATCCGGTATCTGACATCTGGGCAATGTGTTTAAAACTGGGGGGAAAAAAGATTTCATCCTTTAAGACAGATTTGATCAAGCTTTTTCTATAGAAGCCTTAAATGTAATCACTTTGGAATTTCAGCAATTTCTGTTTAAAATGTATATATTACCATTCTGAAAGCTGTTTACATATGAATTTTGGTTAAAAATGAAAAATGCAACTCTCAACTTATGTATTACTCTCTCTAGATTCTGGAAAGTGAAAAGTAAGTAAACAGAAAAGAGAAGAGAGGCAGTGTGGTTTAATTTGGAAAACTGCTTTGATCTGATCTCTGTAGACAACAGGCTTGGGAGAACCCAGAACCCCACTCCTGGGCCTCAACAGGCCTCTTGAAAGTTTTTGTAATTACTTTTTTAAAAACCAATGGATTAAAAAAAAGATTTGTCTCATAAACTCTTTATATAGTAAGAGTAGGAATAGGCAGTGCAGGTTTCTATCTCATTTTGGGGAAAAAGAGAAAGCTTTGGAGCCCTGTGATCTACCCAGAACACTAAGCAACAGGTAATAATCATGGTAGGTAAATTGAGGAAGAAAACACCTGGGTTGAAATTAATTATACACCTTGGGAAGATTAATGACAGTATGTGCTAAAGTTATGAATGAAATATTCTGTAGAATGAATACAGTCTGGGATATAGCTGAAATGTAAAGGGAGGTTGGGTAGTCTGAGTAATGTGTTTGGAAGATTTGGAAAGAGAAACAAAGGCTTGAGGGAAAATATGGAGGGTAGAGAAGGTTTGGGGACAAATGGGGGACATGCCCTGCACAAAGCAAGTGGGCTGTCTTGTCTCTGGACAGTTGCTCTGGGTGTCTCTGGGCCAACTTCAGAAGCTTCAGCACATTGAGAGAGTGTGAGGAAATTTGACTTTGTTTTAAATAGAAAGATTGAGAATGACAATTATATAGCTTGATTTGAAAGTCATTAGTCAAAGTTAGAGAGGGTTAGGAGAAATTTGATATGAAAGGTGTGCTAATTGGGGTAGACAACTATCACTTGAAAAATCTTTGGATGGAAATAGGGAACCCCATAATATGAAATGCTTGGAATAAATAGCTCTTGAGTAAAATAAAATACTAGATAATTAAAATTATAAATTGAGATTCTGTGTGATACCATTTGGAAAATAGATCCAGGGGTAATTAAATTTATTCTGGTCTCATTTTAAGTGAAATGGGTCAATCCTAGGATTTATTATTCTATATGAATTATTCTACTGTATAAATCAGGAAAATTTTCAGCTGTGTGGTTTTAAGCCAAGTTACCTCAGTTATTTGATTTGTAAATGTGTATAAGGATAATGTCTAACAGTAATTTGTTATAGTTTTTTTAGAAAAGTGAGCTTTTTCAGTTCTTTTGGGTTATGGATTTAATTGTTAAAAGATTGCTGTAATTATATTTTTTAAAAGTTCTTTAGAAATGTAGAAGATAGCAACAATAGTTTTCTGTGAAGTTGGCATAGCAAGAAACCCTTTGAAATTTCCTCATCTGTGAAGTGCAGGGTCCCAAAATCTCATAGTGAGGTCTTATAGTGGTCTAGGACCTCCCAATAGTGTAAAATCATGCTGAGTGCTTGGTTTGTGGCAGATTGACAACAAAGTACAGTAATTTAATTTTAGTTGAGAAACTAGAAATTACAAAGGAAAAGATATTTATTCAGGATCTTTAATTCTAAAAAAAAAAAAAAGTACTTTCTAACCATTGTATCACACTGTTCTTTGAATGATTTTTTTGTTGTGTCTACCCACCTTTGGGGATGATCTGTAGGAAGCCTATATTATAAACCCAACACTATGTAAATATTGTTTATGATAAAAATGTTGATTATTATGACTAGTGACTATTACATAGGACCCTAAATGTTTCCTTGTATTATTCAAATTGAGAATTACTTAATTAACTCCTGTGAAAACTCCATGGTTTCTGCCTGAGGAACTGGAGTATTCCCTGCCAACATCAGATCAAACTCCTTAGGGCTTTTTTTGCCTGGTTCAACTAGAATCTTGTAATATTTTAGCTAACCTGATGGTAAGAGGTATGAAATTCAAACTGGTAAAAACTTTATCTGTATTTCTTTATCTGTAAAATTAAGTGCATGTTAATATTATGAGATTCAGTAACACCGGCATAGACAGAAAAATAAATTCTCTTTGACTTTGGAGATTGTTATGGTATACTTTCAGTGTAAAGAGGATTTGATTTGATTTGATTTGATTTATAATGAAGGAAAAAATTCTTCATTGCTCTATCTGCTGAGATGTTTTGACATGGTTATGTTTGTTTCAATTCTGTTGGTGGCATACTATAAATTCTATAATTCTGAATGGAGGTACTCTGACTAGAAATGGGTTTTGTTTTATATTTCAGATCTATAATATTGTTTATGATATACTGTTAGGAACACAGTTGTTTGGTTGTTTTTCCCCTTAATCTGGATGTTCCATTATGAGGTGAACTGTTAAAGAAAATGTCTGAAAACCTAATATTCTGAGGTACTTGCCTATAGTATAGGGGAGGTTTCATCTAAAATTATCTAGCTATCACCTATGAAAAGTGTAAGATTATTGATTGAGTTCGTAGGAGTTATTATAACAAAGCCAATCTAACTGGGTCTGTCTGTGGCCTTGCTTCACTTAGAAAACCGAAACTCCTCCCCCATTGCAAATGCTTTTTGACTAGAGGGAGGTAGCAATTAGGGATTTATTTATGGTAATTAGGGCTTTATAGTATAAAACTTTTTATTTTTGCTTTAAGGGTTGATAGATATCTATCCATTTAGAGGTTTCGAGCTATGACTTCATGAAATTTAATGACTGACTTTTTACACCAGGATAAATTTTTAGCTGTTTTTGAGAAAGGGAAATACTAAAAGAAAGGAATGTTTAAGTAAAAATATTTTGTGTGACTTTTAATTCACTTGAGGCTCTATACCCAACACATAAAAGAATTCATGAATGGAGGAATCCTTTTGACTTTTCCCATCCCCCAATTTTTCTGTTTTCTGCCCCCCACCCACCTTTCTTTCACCCCTTCTGTAAAAAAAAAAAAAAAAAGCTTTTCCTTTTGTATCTGTCTGTTTCTTAAAGCCCTGAGGTGACTCCACCAGTCAGTTCATTTCGTTTTCATCCTTATGGACATATGCAGCTTCTGGGGTGAAGGACCCAGAGGGGAAGGGGACTGGAAATTCTCCTAGCCTCGAGGAAAGGTTTGAAGGCATTACTTTGTCTGGGGGTTGTAGAAGGTTGTGGAAGAACTCCTTCCCAGACTGGTCTGGGCATGGATTCAGAAATCAATTCCTCTACCTTGATACCTTCTATCTCCTTCCACCCAGCACAGGCCAGCTCCGTGAGTGAGAGAGTGAGTGAGTGACTGAGTGAGAGATTTACTGGGTGGATGGCTTCTCTTCTGCTTTAAACTTGGAGTGCCTTGCCCCATCCTGAAACAGAAAAACAACCCTCTGCCTGCACTGGGCCCTGGGGCCCTTGGAAAAATTAGGAATGCAGAGATGAAGCTGTTCCTGCTCTCCTGTGTTTCTGTCCTGTGCCCTAGGGGAGGAGGTGTGGGAGAGATTGGGGGGGGGGGGCTTGGGGGGAGAATGGGAGTAGGGACAGGAACAAGAGTCACGAGGGTCTGAGGGAAGGTCCCTGAGATTTCATGGGAAGAGTGGGAGAGGAGAGGAAGGGGATGCACTTGTGGGACTCTGGTTTTCCCCAGGCCTCTCCATCACATCTGAAGTCCAGATGGGATCTCTGGTTCTGGAGGTGGCTAGCCTGGATTGGGATATTCGGAGTCCCCAGTGAACATTAACCCCTCTGAGCCCCGCTCAACAGCTGCCAACCAAACCACGGGACCCCCCACTATTCCTAAGCCACATAGAGTTCACCAGTCCATTTCTGCAGACCCCTCTCCCCACCCCCCAATCTCAGGTGTTGTAATGGAAATGCAAATTTAAAGATGTTCCCTGCCCCTGGGCTCTTTGTTAAGCTTTAGAGACTTGGAGAACCTTCCTGGATTTGAAAATATACTCTGCCCCCTAATAGGCTGAATGTGGTCACATGGAGCCTTTGGCAGGAGGCTTGGTTTTCAGGAATGCCTATACCATGATGCTGTGTGATTGGGCAGTGGGTCAAGAGGGTTGTGACATTCTTCAAGCCAGGAAAAGGCTATATAATCCCTCATGTGAGGCTTTGCTTTGGGGCTCACTTTGAGAAGTGTTGTGTGATTTGACCAGATGAGACTCTGGGCACCGGTTAGAGCCCCCCAGCTTTGAAAACCCAAATGTTGATGCTTCCCTCTCTGGTAACTGTGATTTGGTATGGATGTAATGGCTGGACAGCTTGGAAGCCTGTCTGCTTGATCTGTTTCTCTGTCTTGTAACTTCTGTCTGTATACTCTGAAGTTCGGGGTGCTGACCTTTTTCCCCTGAACTAGGTAAACTATATGTTTGATTGATTAAAGTAAGCTTGTTAACCCATTTTGAGTTGCTTTCCTTTAGAAAAGCAGATCTAAGAACCTGTGTTGGCAGCCACCTTGGAGATGTTAGGGTGCTTGCTGCTACAGGTGTCAGGGTATTCCAAGATGCCTTGCTCTGAGCCAGTGCCAGCTCTTCTCAATCTTGGCCCATCCCAACTTCTGAGGAAGAGGACCCACCCCACCCTGCCCCTCCCCTTCTGAGCTATGCCCACACAGCTTAAAACAAACTTGCAACCCCTGCTCCTTTGCTCAAAAACCCACCCAGCTCTTGAGGTTGGCGCCTTCGCTGGCACCACCATTGCTGCATACTTGGCCTACTTTTTCTCTCCCTCTTACTCCTCCCAACCTTTCCAGGTTCACTGTTAAAACCCATTCCATCATTTCTGTTCTCTCAGGCACACCAGGCTTTTCAGGGTCCATCCTCTCATCCTCCATTCAGTCACTGATAGGATAGGCCAGCGAACCCAGGCCACTTGGTCTCATTGAACTCTTCTTCCCTTTATTTCTCTTCTCTTTCTCCCTTCCCCACCTCCACCTCCACTCAGAAAGATTTTTCATTTGTTCTTTTCCATTTCCCTCCATTCAACATGGATGAACTGAAGGCTGATGGACACATGGTATGTGATGGTGTATGGCCATAATAGTAGTGTGTGGAGTAGTGTGGCCATAATAAATTGGAAAGGATGCCTTCTAGAAAATGACTACACCTGAATCAGGTGATGACCAATGTTTGTTACCTGCTCTCAGAATTTCCTTCTTCCAAATGCAGGCTAGACCATGGAATGCCAACTGAGTTTAAGAGGATCTGAGTCATAGAGAAAAGTGCTTGTGGATACATGGATGGAAGGAAAAAGGCAGGCAGGAAGTTAATGATCACCTATTTTCTCTATATATATATTTTTTTAAAGCAATTGGGGTTAAGTAACTTGCTCAAGGTTACACGGCTAGTCATTTGATTTATGTGTGGGTGCTCATTTTCTGAGGCCGGATCTGATCTCGGGTCATCCAAACTCCGAGGCCAGCGCTCTTACTCACTGTGCCACCTAGCCGCCCCTTTAGGGCAATTGGGGTTAAGTAACTTGCCCAAGGTTACACAGCTAGGTTTTTGTTTGTGTGGATTCAGTGTCTGAGGCCGGCTCCGAACTCAGGTCCTTCTGACTCCAGGGCCGGCGCTCTATTCACTGCGCCACCTAGCCGCCCCTACCTATTTTCAACCAAGTACATCTTTTGGGGTTAAGTTTGCCACATGAATGCCAACTTTGAGCATATTCTCTCCCCAGCACATTCTTCTCTGTGAGTTTCTTACATGGGGACAAACCTCTGTTTCTATTGCCATGGTTCGTGAATGCTTTGTTTTGACTGCTTGCTGTGACGGTATCATTTCTGAGTATCAAATACCCAGATATTTGCTTTAACAGAAGCCTGAGGGCCAAATAAACCATGGCTGGCTGGCTGGATGGCTGGATGGCTGGCTGGATGGATGGCTGGATGGCTGGCTGGCTGGATGGCTGGCTGGCTGGCTGGATGGCTGGCTGGCTGGATGGATGGATGGATGGCTGGATGGCTGGATGGCTGGATGGCTGGCTGGATGGATGGATGGCTGGCTGGATGGATGGCTGGCTGGCTGGCTGGCTGGATGGATGGATGGATGGATGGATGGATGGATGGATGGCTGGATGGCTGGATGGCTGGATGGCTGGATGGCTGGCTGGATGGATGGATGGCTGGATGGCTGGATGGCTGGATGGCTGGATGGCTGGCTGGATGGATGGATGGCTGGCTGGATGGATGGCTGGATGGCTGGCTGGCTGGATGGATGGATGGATGGATGGATGGATGGATGGATGGATGGCTGGCAGGCCTTCAGGACTTGGGGAAAGGGTAATGAAGTTAGTGGATTCTTTGAGGTGCTCCATGGGTCCAAAGCTGAATGAAGTCATCAAAGTGACATTCTCTGAGGGAACTGAGTGCTGTACAAAAGGGCCCAGTGGTAAGGGTCAAGATGGATCTACAGCCCAGGGCTGTCTGGGAGAAATGGATGGAAAGGGGCTTTAGATTATCAATGTTTAGAAAAGAAGGAAAGAAAGGACAAAAAGGGGCTCAGTCAGTGTTTTGTTGGTGAACTATGTAGGTGGGGGGTAAAAATTCAAGAATCTTCAGAGATACTTTGGGGTTCCCAGTCCTAAAGGGCAAGCCCAAGCTGCTTCAGGTGCTAGGACCCTGGAGGCATGAAAGGAAGGATTTGGCTGGCAGACCAGCTGCAGGCTTTGAAACCCCCTTGGCTTTTCTGGGAAGGAGGAATGAATGGAAAGAATTGCATCTGGTCCCAGATGAGATGTTTTTAACTTAAAAAGAAAAAAAAAGGAAAGAAAATTTAAATTAAAAAAAAAAAGCCCAAGGGAGCCCATGTTACTATGGGAATCCTATTTATCAGGGTGGTAAACCTTAGGAATCCTAGCAAGGACTGCCTGGGTCCAAATCTGAAGAAAGGAGCCCAGCTTTGAGTTGAGGGGTAGGGCAAAGGGTCTGAGATTCAGTCAGCTCCCAGTACCCAGGAGGCATGAGCACAGGAAGGAAGGGTATGGCTGGCTCATGAGCTCTAGGTCTGCACCCCACACCAAAGCATTTCTGGTAAGGCTGAACTGATAGAAAGAGCTGCTTCTGGTCCCCCAAAGCCAGATTGAAAAAAAAATTAAAGTGAAAGTTAAAAAAAAACTCATCAAGATAGACCATGTTACCACTGAGTCCTTTTTCTCAAGGGTCTAAAGCTAAAGCTTTGAAATCCTTGAAGGCATTGTCTGGGTCAGATTTGAATGTGAAGTTTTAGGGGGTGGGATCCCTTAGGACTCTCTTAGGCATGAGAAGCTGAGGGCTCTTTAGCCTCCCTAAGCCTTCCCAGGAAGGGGAGATGGAAGAAAAGCAGTGCTTCTGGTCCCCTAACACAAGATATATTTTACTAAAAAAAAAAAAAAAAAAAAAAAAACACAGCAGAGGTGGGGTTTGAAACAGGGATGAAATGAATGGAAATAGACACTGAGGTAAAGTTCATCCAGATGGAAGAAAAAGTGTTCCATTAGGAGGATTATTCCCCTTTCTTTTGAAAGCAGCTCAGCTCACAGGAGTGAGATTAACTTTGCACTTCAGTTAAAAAGAAATCAGAAATTAAATATATTTAATTTAGACATAGAGGAGACATGGAGAGCTACGTAAGGAAAAGGGTAGGGGGGATGGGTATTAGAGAAAAAAAAATATTAGGAGGGATATTCCAGGAAGTGTGTGGGGGGGTAGGGGGAGGTTTCATTTTTTTTTTTTGGTTGCCAATTCTTTTCCTCTTGCTATCTCCTCCCCCACTCACAGGAAGCAAGAAATAAAATACCCATTTATACATATGAATTCATGCAAAACAATTCATTGATCTGCTCTTTCTCTCATGTATTGATGTAAGCTTTTAGAGTGAGGTATAAGTTTTCCCCTAAGTACTGTTTTGGCTGCATCCCCACCAATTTTGGTATGCTATCTCATCACAGTCATTCTCTTCAATGAAATGATTGGGTCTCAGATTTGCTCCTTGACCCACTCATTCTGTAGGATTTGATCATTTACTTTCCAATTCATTTTTCATCTATGCTGCCAAGGCCCTTTGTGGAATACAATTTTATTGCATTATGGTCTGAAAAGGTTGCATTTAGTATTTCTGCTTTTCTGCATGTTTGTGATGATTGTATGCCCTAATACAGGCTCAGTTTTTATAAAGGTGCCATGATCAGCTGAGGAAAAAGAGATGCTGTCTTCTCAGCCTCTTCAGAGGTCTATCATAGTTAACTTTACTAAAATTCTGCTCATCGCTTTAATTTTTTGTTGTTTATTTTATGATTTTAAGAGTATGTATTTATGAAGATGGTGGAGTAGAAACAGCACTTCCAAGGTGCTCTGCTCCACACCACCTCCAAACAATGTATCCTGTGCTATTCTGATTGTGTTTCCACAATATTGAAATTATTTCTTCCTGGCTGCTTGTAGTGTTTTCTCCTTGATCTGGGGATTCTGGAACCTGGCCATAATATTCCTGGGAGTTTTCTTTTTGGGATCTTTTTCAGGAGGTGATTGGTGGATTCTTTCAACCTCTATTTTGCCCTCTGGATCTAGAACATCAGGGCAGTTTTCCTTGAGAATTTCTTGAAGGGTGATTTCTAGGTTCTTTCTTTGATCATGGCTTTCAGGTAGTCAGTCCAATAATTTTTAAGTTGTCTCTCCTGGATCTATTTTCCCAGTCAGTGGTTTTTCCCATGAGATATTTCACATTGCCTTCTACTCTTTCATTTGTTTGGATCTGCTTAACAGCATCTTGATTTCTCATAAAGTCATTAGCTTCCATTTGCTCCAGTCTAACTCTGAAGGAATGAATCTCCTCAGTGAGCTTTTGAGATTCTTTTTCCATCTGGCAAATTCGACTTTTTAAGGCATTCTTCTCCTCATTGCCCTTTTGGGCCTCCTTTGCCATTTGAGTTAGTCTATTTTTTAAGGTGTTGTTTTCCTCAGTCAGGCTGTTGACCCTCATTTCATACTTTTCCTGCATCCTTCTCATTTCTCTTTCCAATTTTTCCTCCACTTCTCTTATTTGATTTTTAAAGTCCTTCTTAAGGTCCTCTATGGCCTGCAACCCACTCATGTTTTCCCCTGGGGCTTTTGGAGCAGGACTTCTGGCCTCACAGTCCTCCTCTTTGCCCCCAAAGTATGAGTCTAAGGTTGCATTTTTCTGTTTAATTTGTTTCCTTTGCTTTGGCATGTTGCCACTTAATTACTTGACTTTTGGGCTTATTGCCACAGTATGGCTCTGCCACCAGATGGGAACTTTCATCCTGAACATGTGGGGGGACAACTTCTGTTTCTGGAAAGTTGGAAACCCACCCACTACCTCCACCCCAGATCACAATCCAGATCCAGGGAGGTTAAAGCAAGAGCGATTGCCCCCCAAGACTGATCGCTGGATCTCCCTACAGTTCACAGGCCAGGAGCTGGTGCTGCCTCTGAAAACTACAAAATGGCGTGTCTCCTCAGCGGCTTCTAGCCCCCAGGGGAGGGAGCCGACACATTCCCCAAATACTGGTCCCAAAGTCCATAGGGCACTAACCTCTCACTTTGTCCTAGGCATGTCTATGTTGATAATTCTGGAATCGCCACAGCTGCTGGTTTTCTGGGGTCCCTCCAGATCCAAACAATGTAAAAGGGGAATCTGAACAACTTCTGGAGCCCCAGCACCCACACAACAACACAGAGAAGCTAACCTCCTGCTGAGGACAGCCCAGCAGCCCTGCAGGGAGCGGCCAGCAAAGCCTCTGAGAGCAGGCAGCACAGCGTCCTGGGAAGACGAAGAGCTCTGGGAGCCTAGCCCAGGCCCGTGTGAGGCTCGGTTTTAGCCCCAGGGCGGCCAGGCCAGCAGCCAGCTGGAGGGTCCCCAGAACACCAGCAGCTGTGGCGATTCCAGAATTATCAGCACAGATATGCCTAGCACAAAGTGAGAGGTTAGTGCCCTATGGACTTTGCGACCAGTATTTGGGGAGTGTCGGCTTCCTCCCCTGGGGGCGAAAAGCTGCTGAGGAAATGTGGCACAGAGGCCATTTTGTAGTGTCAGTGGCAGCTCCAGCCCCTGGTCTTCGAACTGTGGAGAGATCCATCAATCAGTCTGGGGGTTAATCGCTCTTGCTTTAACCTGCTTGGATCTGGATTGTGGTCTTGGGGGGAGGCCTGGGGTAGCTATCCAATTTGGCAGAGCTGGTGCAGGCTTTACAGAGGCCACCCAACCTCCAGGAGTTGTGAAGACCCCACATTTGGGATGGAAGCTCTCCTGTCTGGTGGCAGAGTCCTACTGTGGCAACAAGCCCCAAAATCAAGAAATTAAGTGGCAATATGCCTAGGCAAAAGAAACAAAATAAACAGAAAAATGCAACTTTAGACTCCTATTTTGGGGGCAAAGAGGATCAAAGCATGGAACAGGAAGAGGACTGTGAGGTCAGAACTCCTGCACCAAAAGCCCCAAATGAAAATACAAGCTGGCTACAGGCCATAGAGGACCTTAAGAAGCAGATAAGAGAAGTGGGGGAAAATTTGGGAAGAGAAATGAAAAAGATGCAAGAAAAGTGTGAAATGACAGTCAACAGCCTGACTGAGGAAAATAACACCTTAAAAAATAGACTAACTCAAATGGCAAAAGAGGCTCAGAAAGTCAATGAGGAGAAGAATGCCTTAAAAAGCCGAATTTGCCAGATGGAAAAAGAATCTCAAAAGCTCACTGAGGAGAATCATTCCTTCAGAATTAGATTGGAGCAAATGGAAGCTAGTGACTTTATGAGAAATCAAGATGCTGGTAAACAGATCCAAACAAATGAAAGAATAGAAGGCAATGTGAAATATCTCGTGGAAAAAACCACTGACCTGGAAAATAGATCCAGGAGAGACAATTTAAAAATTATTGGACTACCTGAAAGCCATGATCAAAGAAAGAACCTAGAAATCATCCTTAAAGAAATTCTCAAGGAAAATTGCCCTGATGTTTTAGACCCAGAGGGGAAAATAGAGGTTGAAAGAATCTACTGATCACCTCCTGAAAAAGATCCCAAAAAGAAAATTCCTAGGAATATGATAGCCAGGTTCCAGAACTCCCAGATCAAGGAGAAAATACTACAAGCAGCCAGGAAGAAACAGTTCCAATATTGTGGAAACACAATCAGAATAGCCCAGCACCTGGCAGCTTCTACACTGAGAGATCGAAGGGCATGGAATATGATATTCCAGAGGGCAAAAGAGGTGGGATTGAAGCCAAGGGTCACCTAGTCAGCAAAACTGAGTATCTTGTTTCAGGGGAAAATATGGTCATTCAGTGGAATAGAGGACTTTCAAGCATTCTTGAGGAAAAAAATCAGAGTTGAATAGAAAATTGGACATTCAGACACAAGAAGCAAGAGATGCTTGAGAAGGTAATCAGGGAAAAGAAATAAAAAGGAACTTCTCAAAGTTGAACTATTTTTTTTAACAAATGCTTTATTAACTTCTGTTTTACATCATTCATTTCCACCAGATTTTGAATTACAATCATTTTCTTCCCGTTATTCCCCTACCCAACCTCCCAGAATAGCAGTCCCACAAGATATCGCTTCCTCCAATCTGCTCTCTCCCATACCTTCTCCCATAACCCCTTCGGCTTTTCCATTAGAGTAAGGTGAATCTTTGTGTCCCAATGCCTGCACATCTTATCTCCCAATTGTAAGCAAAAGAGTATTAATAATAGTATTTATATATATTTGAAACATTTAATGTTAAGACCTGGAATTTCAGATCCATTTCCTTCCTCCCTTGTCACCCATTCCCTCTGGGGAGATAAGTAATTCAGTCTATGTTGTACATGTCTAGCTATGCAAAACATTATCATAGTAGATATATTGTACAAGGCTGCTTATAATTCCGTCCCACTCATCCCACCACCCACCTGGTCCATTCCCTACATGATCCTGTCCCTCTTCTATAGTGGGTACTTCCAACCTCCCCTCCCCCCAAGGATGCCCTCCCATCCATCATCCCTCCTCTCATCTTCCTTCCCCCTATTCTGCTGCAGGTTGAGATATCCCATTTAGTATGTATGTCATTCTCTCCCTGAACCAAATTCAATGAGAATGTGGTTTTGCCTTTTTTGCCTTCCTATTCTTCCCCTCCCTTGCAACCACTTCCCCTTGCTTCTTCTACATGAGATAGTTTACCCTACCCTGTCTCTCCCCATCTCCTCTTGCCACTTTCCTCTCTCACCTCATAATTTCATTCCTTGAGTATTCTCCCTTCCTAACAAATTCAACCTATGCCCTCTATCCACATATAACTGTAACCATATACACACACATTCACATATGTATTCATATGACCACACACCCTTCTTCCATTATTTTCATAGTGAGAAAGATATCATCAGTCATAGTTATTGCTTTTCCATATAGGAATGTAAATAGTTCAACTTTGATAAGTTCCTTTGGATTTCTTTTCCCTGATTACCTTCTCAGGCATCTCTTGTGTCTTGTGTCTGGATGTCAAATTTTCTATTCAACTCTGGTTTTTTTCCTCAAGAATGCTTGAGGAAATGCTATTCCACTGAATGACCATATTTTCCCCTGAAACAAAATACTCAGTTTTGCTGGGTAGGTGACCCTTGGGTTCATTCCCAGTTCTTTTGCCCTCTGGAATATCATATTTCATGCCCTTCAATCCCTCAGTGTAGAAGCTGCCAGGTCCTGGGCTATTCTTTTTTTTTTTTTAATTGTCCTGTTTGTCTGGCCTCAGAGTCAGGGCTCTTTGGAGATATGTCCCAGTAGTCTAGTCCTAGTGGTACTGTTTCCCAGTTATTTTGTTTTTGTTGGCATGTAACCTGGCCACTGGAGTCTCACAAATCCTCACTCTGGTTGCTAGGACTGGGTGAAAGTATTGTCCAGTGGTCAGGATGAGATAACATGGTATTGTGGTATTCTGTGCTCAGCAGAGGTACCATTTCCTGATGACCCTGACTTATGAGAGCTGTTTCCCCATTTTCTACTCCTGGACATGCTGTTTCCCCATGTCCTTGTTCTGGTTGGATTGTGGGTTGGGCCAGGTAGTTTGTTATATTCATAATTTGGTCGACATGACTGGCTGAAGACATTGCCTAGGATCAGGGCCAGATGGAGTTTTATCCTGATGTTCTAGCTTCAGCAGGAGTACTCCCTGGGGAGCGTGGCCTGGAGACAGGACATGGTAGTTTAATGTCAGTGGCATTGCTTCCCAATGATCTTGGTCTTGTTGGAGAGAGACCTGGTCATTCCAGGCTAATATCACCTCTGGTGTATCCAGTGGCTGTTCAGGGTTAGATGGATGTGTAGCCTGGTATTGTGCTGGTACATCTTTGATTTGGTCATCAGGGACATGTTGAGGCAGAACTTCTGGGATGTGGTGATGTAATGAGAAGGCCACCGGGGGCCCAGTCTAAGCTTAGGCTGGTAGTTTGGATCTAGTGATACTAAAAGTGTACCTTAAACCCAGTTTGTGGGATTAGGAGGCCTAGTCCTCTGATTCAGAGATAGTGGATATTCAGCCAGGCTCCTGGAGTGATGGTCAATGCATCTTAATAAAGATATTGTTTCCTTGAATTGGAGACTAGGATAAAACACATTGGAGGCCTTTGTCTGGATCCAGTGGTCCAAGTCCAATATTTTCATTGCTGAAGCCCTAGACCAACATTCAAAAAAGGTGTTGCTGGTTTAACAATGGTTTCATCTTAGGTGGAAAAGTTCCAATGCAGAAGCAATTGCTGCCCTGACCTGGGTGCAGGGCCTGGCTTCAGAGTGGTCATGTTTGCAGAAAATGTTGGGAAGGTGCTTAGGGACTGAAGGTATTTCTTCTTTGTAGAAGTTTGACTCCACAGAGGACTCAGCATGGTGTTTTGGGCTGAGTGGAGGCATACAGGACTCGAGGAACACTTGGAAGCCCAAAAACGTTACACTGCCCTTTCTGTCATGCCTATGAGGTAAGGACAAGACTGGGTTGGTTTCCTGACCCTTGCATTGTTGAAGGTGAGGTAAGTGCACAGGCATTGGTCTGGGATCAGGGAAAGTCAAGTGTGGTGCAGTAATGGCCAGGCCCTTGTAGAGCCATGAGGAGGGCTTTGGCTTTTCTGGGCACAGATGTAGGGCAGTGCTCTTGGGGTAATTTCAACCTGGCAGTTGAGGTGGGACATGTGCTCAGTGCTAGGCAGGTGGTCTTTTTTTCCCACAATGGTGAAATCCGGTGAGGGGGATATGGCAACAGCACTGACTTGTCCTGTTGATAGAGGCTTTTCCGTTGGAACTGGACCAAGTCTCCAATATATTTATTATGCAGAACCCAAATATAATTTGGGGGAGACACTTTGAGTTGGAGAGTATTATATGATCCAAATATGTTTTCCATTGGGAAGGTTGGTCAGGACTACCAGTGTAGGCAAAAATCCAAGAGGCATCTGGGGGAAGGAATCTCATCTTGCCTCCTTTGCTAGTCTCACTGTGAAGTCTTCTCCTTTTAGTGCTTCTTCTTTCTTGATGGTCAGGTACAAGTCCTTCCTCAGTTTCAGAAATCAATTTTCAACACAGAAGACGGCAGCCCGGAATGTGCAGAAGTTACACACAGAATTGTTGTCCGGAGGGGTAGGAACCATGGAATTTCCATTGGCTGGGGAGCAGCCCAACTTCAATTTTTCCAAATACTCGGCATGCACGGGTTTATGACACGGGAGAACTTTAACGCTGTCTTCAACCTGAAACCAGTCTCTCTCCCTTCCGATATTAACAGAACATAAGTGCGATGCTTGGGGTCTTGATTCTCAAATATCCCCAGAAGTCTGCCTGATTTTCCTCTGACACCAGCCTCTTCACATAGCCTTCTCTTCCTGCAGCTCCACCTGGTCTTCCTCCGGCTCCAGTCCTCCCCCAGGAACAATCCATGGATCCAGATCCCTACTGCTACTCACGAACAGCACCTCACCCTCCTGCTCCCTGCAGAAGCACAGGCAGGCCCCCCTCCCCCCACCTCTCCTTGGCCACTCCCAAGCCACCAGACGGCGTAGGGAAGGATGTAATGGAAGGAGGCAGTGAAGGAGAGAGGGAAGGAGGAAGGAAGGAAGGGAGGAACTGAGAAAGGAAGGAAGGGAGGAAAGAAAGGAGGGAGGAAGGGAGGAAGGGAGGAGAACCCGAGGCCCAGAGCCTGGGCTGCAAGGAAGCGGTCCTGGGCTATTCTGATTGTGTTTCCACAATATTGAAATTGTTTCTTCTTGGCTGCTTGTAGTGTTTTCTCCTTGATCTGAGGATTCTGGAACCTGGCCATAATATTCCTGGGAGTTTTCTTTTTGGGATCTTTTTCAGGAGGTGATTGGTGGATTCTTTCAACCTCTATTTTGCCCTCTAGATCTAAAACATCAGGGCAATTTTCCTTGAGAATTTCTTGAAGGGTGATTTCTAGGTTCTTTCTTTGATCATGGCTTTCAGGTAGTCAGTCCAATAATTTTTAAGTTGTCTCTCCTGGATCTATTTTCCCAGTCAGTGGTTTTTCCCATGAGATATTTCACATTGCCTTCTACTCTTTCATTTGTTTGGATCTGCTTAACAGCATCTTGATTTCTCATAAAGTCATTAGCTTCCATTTGCTCCAGTCTAACTCTGAAGGAATGAATCTCCTCAGTGAACTTTTGGGATTCTTTTTCCATCTGGCAAATTCGACTTTTTAAGGCATTCTTCTCCTCATTGCCCTTTTGGGCCTCCTTTGCCATTTGAGTTAGTCTATTTTTTAAGGTGTTGTTTTCCTCATTCAGGCTGTTGACCCTCATTTCATACTTTTCCTACATCCTTCTCATTTCTCTTCCCAATTTTTCCTCCACTTCTCTTATTTGATTTTTAAAGTCCTTCTTAAGGTCCTCTATGGCCTGCAACCCACTCATGTTTTCCCCTGGGGCTTTTGGAGCAGGACTTCTGGCCTCACAGTCCTCCTCTTTGCCCCCAAAGTATGAGTCTAAGGTTGCATTTTTCTGTTTAATTTGTTTCCTTTGCTTTGGCATGTTGCCACTTAATTACTTGACTTTTGGGCTTATTGCCACAGTATGGCTCTGCCACCAGATGGGAACTTTCATCCTGAACATGTGGGGGGACAACTTCTGTTTCTGGAAAGTTGGAAACCCACCCACTACCTCCACCCCAGATCACAATCCAGATCCAGGGAGGTTAAAGCAAGAGCGATTGCCCCCCAAGACTGATCGCTGGATCTCCCTACAGTTCACAGGCCAGGAGCTGGTGCTGCCTCTGAAAACTACAAAATGGCGTGTCTCCTCAGCGGCTTCTAGCCCCCAGGGGAGGGAGCCGACACATTCCCCAAATACTGGTCCCAAAGTCCATAGGACACTAACCTCTTACTTTGTCCTAGGCATGTCTATGTTGATAATTCTGGAGTCGCCACAGCTGTTGGTGTTCTGGGGTCTCTCTAGCCGGCTGCTGGCCCTCCGCCTTGGGGCTAAAACCGAGATTCAGGGGGTACCTGTGCTCGGTAACCTGTGCACTGCCCGCTGCGCTGCTGGCTCCCAGAGTGCTGCGCTGGTCCTTCCTGCAGGGCTGCTGGGCTGTCCTCAGCGGGAGGTTAGCTTCTCTGTGTCGGTTCTGTGGGTGCTGGGGCTCCAGAAGTTGTTCAGAGTCCCCTTTTACATAGTTTGGGGGGAATCTGGCGGCAGAGTGACTTGGATGAGCTGTTTCTACTCTGCCATCTTGTCTCCGCCCCCCTACTTTTCAACTTTTTTTTTTGTTTTTTGGGTTTGTTTTTTTTTGCTTTTTTTTTTTCTTCTTGGAGGGCAATTAGGATTAAGTAACTTGCCCAAGGTCACACGGCTAGGTTTTTGTTTGTGTGTGTATTAAGTGTCTGAGGCCAGATCAGAACTCAGGTCCTTCTGACTCCAGGGCCGACACTCTACTCACTGCATCACCTAGCTGCCCCAAAGTTGAACTATTTACATTCCTACATGGAAAAACAATAACTGTGTCTGATTAAACCTGTCTTGTTATGAAAATAATTGAAGAAGGGTATATGAATATTCATATTCACATATGAATACATATATGAATGTGTGTATATATATGTATATATGTGTGTATATATGTATATATGTGTGTGTATATATATATATATATATATATTTTTTTTTTTTTTAAAGCAATTGGGGTTAAGTAACTTGCTCAGGGTTACACGGCCAGTCATTGTTTGTGCATGGGTGCTCATTTTCTGATCTCGGGTCATCCCAACTCCAAGGCCAGATTCTTACTCATTGCACCAACCTAGCGCCGAATGTGTGTATATATGTTTACAGGTATACATGGATAGAGGGAACAGGTTGAATTTGGGAAAGGATGATACTTAAGGGTTGAAGCTAAGAGGTGAGAGAGGAAAGTGACAAGAGGAGATGGGGAGAGAGGGGGTAGGGTAAACTATCTCCATGTAGAAGAGGCAAGGGGAAGTAGTTGCAGGGGAGGGAAGAACAGGAAGGCAAAAAGGGAAAACCCTATTCTGAATTTGGCTCAGAGAGAGAATCACATACATACTAAATGGGATATCTCACCCTGCAGGATAGTAGGGGGAAGGGGGATGAGGGGGGTGATGGAGGGGAGGGCATTCTAGGGGGAGGTTGGAAGTACCCACTTTCAAAGAGGGACAGGATCAAAGTAGGGAATGGACCAGGTCGGGGGTGGGATGGGTGGGAGGGAATTATAAGCAGCCTTTTACAATATATCTACTATGGTAATGTTTTGCATAGCTATACATGTACAACACATACTGAATTGCTTATCTTCCCAGAGGGAGTAGGTGACAAGGGAGGAAGGAAATGGATCTGAAATTCGAAGTCTTAAAATTAAATGTTTCAAATGTATATAAATACTATTATTAATACTATTTTGCATGCAATTGGGAGATAAGATGTTCAGGTATTGGGGCTCAGAGATTCACCTTGCCCCGGTGGCAAAATCAAAGGGGGTATGGGAGAAGATATGGGAGAGAGCAGATTGGATGAGGGGATATCTAGTGGGACTGCTATTCTGGGGTGCTGGGTAGGGAAAAAATGGGGAAAAATTGTAACTCAAAATCTGGTGGAAATGAATGATGTAAACCAGAAGTTAATAAAGCATTTGTTTAAAAAAAAAAAGAGTATGTATTCATACAGAAGATGAGCTCCCTGCTGGAATACTCTTACTGTCTACTCCTCCCCTAACTCATATCACTTTTCTTTCAAGAGTTTACCTTTTGGTGCCTCGATATTCAGCCTTGATATTTATTCAAGTTGAGCAAAATCTCTTTCCCTGATGACCTCTTTTAAGTAGGTCAGCTTTGTCTTTTGCTCTGAGCCAGATCATGACTGCCATTCTGATCTTTAGCTGAATCAGCATTGTGGACTCTCCTCCACCCCTTATTTGAACTTTGTCTTTTCTCTTTGGGGGGTGGGGGGGTGGAGAGTTTATCCCATTCACAATTGTGAATATCCCATACACAATTGTGTATTTCTCTCCCTCCTATATTCTTCTATTTATCCTTTTATTTTATACATATGCATATATGCATTCTAACTATATATATATAATGTAGATATAGTAGATATATAATGTATAAACACACACATATATGTATTATGTATGTATATATGTATATTCTTGGTCTTTGAACCAGTTCAGGTCAGAGTGAGGTTCAAGTATTTTCTGTTCCACTCCACTGTAAGAATCTCCTCCTTTCCAGCCTCTATTGTGAGATTATTTTCCTCACTCTTCTCACTTCCTCCCACCGCACCCTCTCTTTCCCAATCTCCCCTTTTTCTTATGAGATCATCTTAATCCTGCCACTGATATCACTAGGTACTCCAGGGAGAATGGCACAAGACCAGTGGACATTCCATAACACACTGGTGGAGATCTACCAAAAGAATTTAACTACTTTTTTCTTTTCATAAAAAAAGAAATGTTTTTTTTAAAAGGGGGGGGTGGGGTGGAAAAGGGAAGCCATCACTGAGGAACACTCTGGGGAGAATGCCCTGGAGACCAGTGGGCATCCGGATAGAAGTCTGCAGAAAGAATTTTTTTTAAAAATTTAAAGAAAAGTGTTAAAGGGAATCTGTCCCAGAGGAATTTGGTTGAGATTGTCCGACACAGAAGTGGAAGTGATCTGCCCTATCTCTTGTTCGAAGGCAAGAAGTAGAGGTTTTGTGAGAACAGGAAAGAGCTGGAAGGTTATCACCACAATCTCTTAGCTTTCCTAAATGTAGCTGTCTGTCCTTATCTCGTGTGGGAGGGAGCCCAACTAAATCCCCACTCTGAAGACTGCTGATCCACCAGGTTAGTGAGAGGAGAGGATGTGTGCATCTTGTGCGCTAGTCAAGCAAGCAGGCAGGAGAACAAGCCAGCCACTAGACTGGCAAAACCCCCACCCGCCAGTTCCCTACCACAGAGAAACCCTAACCCTCACCAAGCCCTACAGCGCCCAGCCACTGGGGGTAAGGTTCTCCAACACGGTGGGATGGAGATCAGAACCGACAAGTTGTGTCACTGAGATAGATTATAGATATACACATAAATGTGTGTATATATATATATATATATATATGTGTGTGTGTGTGTGTGTGTGTGTGTGTGTGTGTGTGTGTGTAGTGTGTGTGTGTGTGTAGTGTGTGTGTGTGTGTGTGTGTGTGTGTGTGTGTGCGTGTGTGTGTGTATGCGCGCCAAGACCAATCTCCCAACCACCTGGTTCTGTGGGAAAAGAGGTCTGGCAGCAAGCGTGCTATGCAAAGCAAAACCAGGGCGATCCTTTGCACTACTGGAGGTGGGGGAGGAGGGGGAGCTATGACAAGGGAGGCCGAAACCAGAGCCTGAGGGTGACTCCAATAAACCCTACCTCAGATTAGGGAGCAGAGGTCTTTGAGGAGGGGGAAGTGGGGGACGGATGCAGGCATCACTGCCAGGACAGCATGCTGGTCCCGTTACCTCTCTTCCCCATTCCTCACCCTCCTTCCCTAGCCACAGCAGGGGTGTAATAGCTCCGGGTAGGGTGGGTAAGGAGGGAGGCTACCTGAGGAGAGGACAAGAATGAGAGAGAGCCTGCAAACCCTTTGGGACTTTAGACGTTCACTGGCACTGCTGCTCCCTTCCACCGAGTGCAAGAGACAAACTAAAACCGTCCAATAAGCCAGACCATCGCATACTACCAAACCCGATGGAGAACTTTTCTTTTTTTCCTCCTCAGGTGTGTCCCTCAGTACTCCGTTCACATTTAAGCAAGAGGTCGGAGTTAGGCTTTCCCGGGTTTTGTTTTGGTTTTTGCTCCCCCACAACTCTCCAACCTGGGAGGGGTAAAAGACAGCTTTGTTTCCCAGTAACAAGCTGAAATGCAACAGAAGGGGAAAAGATAGAGGAAGATCTGTAAGTAACGTCTTCGTGTTTTTTTTTTCTCTTTGGACTGCAAAAGCCTGGGTCAAGGGCTGATTCTCAAGAGATCGAAGCAAAGGAGCCGCTTTCCTACATACGAAACCGTGATCCAGAAGCGGGTCAGACGTCCACAAATGGTTTAGCACCCGGTGCCCCACAACCATGCTCCAAACTCCGGGTAAGAAGTAGGCCGTCCGCTCGAGGTCGAGGTCCGCTCGAAGAGCAGGGATGTGGGCAGCCAGTCTTTCTATCCTAGGGCCACCGAAGTTCCTTGGGGCTTCGGGTTCATCACACTGAGCGAGGATTCCGACTTGGAGGTGACGTCGCTGTGAGCACTTGGCTGCCACAAACCAGTTGTGGTAAGTGATAACTGTGGTAAATTCTCTGACACCCCCTGCTTAAAACCCCAAAGGTCAAAAATATCAAGATCAAGCGAGCTTTTACCCTTCTGCTCCATGGGAAGTTTCTGAACTCCCTGAGCTCGCCACAGTTACCGTTTGACAGGTGCACCTGACCCACTCCAGCTCCGCCTGACTCTGTGCCTGGAGCTGGTTGTGCCCAGCATGAGAGAATCCCTCAAGGCTCGCCTCAGCCCTTCACCGGATCAGTGATCAGAGCCGTCTTATTTCCCCTGAGGGTTGGGGAGAGGGGCAGTCATAAATATGGCCGGAGGGGGGCTGGACACGCGGAACCAGAACCCCTACTACGCCAGCGCCCTCCCGGACCTAGAACGCCCAAGCGCGGATACTCTCCCTTTTCCTTACTGTAGGGGTGGGAGAAGAACATCAATGTGAGGTGGGGGAAGAGAGGAAGGGAGGGGGAAGCTTCTTGCAGCTGCTATGTGGGATGGGGGAAGCCCGAGGAGGTCGAAGGGGAAGAGGAGAGCCGAGGGACCTACCGGGAAGCTGCTGGCTTGAGGGGGCTTGGAGGAGGAAGGGGAGAAAGAAGCCCAGAGCTGTGCCTCCCGGCTTATCCCCCAAGCCTTGTAGCCAATCCTTATCGCAAAGGATCCCGCTTGCCAGCATCCTTTATCCCTGTAGTTCCGACATGCCAGCGGCTGTTTACCTTAGAGACTTGCTGCGGATTTAGGGACCTGCAAGAGGATTTTGAAGAGCCAAGCGAACTCATTCCAAGGCAGCCCGTCCTTTTACAAACCGAAAAGAGCTGTGTCTGGATTCCTGTTGGCTTCTCCAGGATCCTCCCAGCTGCAACACTGGCACCTCACGGCACCTTCTCCGCCACTCTGGATTCGGGATATGACCTTTCAGGCGGCTGAGGGCCACGGAGGCCATCACCTATACCTTCGGGACTACGATGGCCTATCGCTCAAGACCTACTGACCCACGTTCCACGGCTGTTCCCATTGAACCCTTCTCTCCTTCTCGTTTGAATAATTGCTGCTACCACCAAGTTCTGAAATCACAGTGGCTCCACGGGTCTCATGCTTTTCAGGCCCACTGAATCATCGGCCCAAGCCCCCCAGGCTGTGATGGAACTTTCTCCTCCCACCAATAATAAGAGGTTGGTTGGACAAACCGAATCCGGTCTCAGGAAATAAAGTATTTCTTTTCCTAGTCTCTCACTAAGTTCTGGGGAGCCTGCCTGGCCGCCTACCCCAGGCTTTCACTCAGGTTGTTCCATCTTTCTCTTTCTAGCATCTCTGGGCTAGACCTTTTCGGGTTTTCATTTCTTTGGGGGCTAGGATTACCTCTAAAATGCAAGAAAAAAAGGAGTTGGGGGGGTGGGGGAGAAGGAGGAGCCGGGATCTGGTGGTGCCCTTAGGTGACCAAGGCCTGTCTGGCACAAGCATGCCTAGCCTCCTTCCCCCTTACCTTGGAAATGGAAGATGGACGTTTTGTCTATTTTTCTAATTCCGACTCTAAAACTAATCCTAACCCTGACTCGAACCCTATCTCTCTGACTCTAACTTTAACCCTGAAGCTAATTCGGTACCTGACTATAATTTTACCTTTGATTCCAATTCTAACCCCAATTTATTCTTTTCAGGGATCAACACTATTCCCTTATTATTACAAAGAAATGGATTTCTCTATTTTGGGGGACAATTTTTTTCAAAATGGTGCTTCCCAGCAGCCTTACCCCATGGAAGAAAACTGAGGAAAAAATTATAAAAATATTACAAAATTGAATCTAAATCCATATTACAACGCATCTTGAGCAAGAAAAAAATTGGACAATTTGGTCATGTCCCCCAAAAATATGTATCTTACTTCATTTTCAATAAATCACATCCTGGGCACCACGAATTAGCAAAATTACTGTTCAATCTTCTGTTTGTTGGTTTGACTTTGTGGGAATGTTACTAAGAAGGTAATTTCCCTTGAGGATTCCTGGGAAATTGCTAGGAATCATCCTTGTGCCCCTCAGTACCAAGATCAAGATGCCAAACTTTCAGGGGACAACATTTGGGAGCTTCAGTCAGCCTTTCTTTGAAACTAGTGGCATGATGTTTTTATAATCTTAAATTGTCATTCTGAATCTAACCCTAACCCTAATTTTGAGGCTCTGATTCTAACCCTAACCCCAACACTTTTTATTAAACTAACAATAAATACTGCAGACCTATTCCAATCCAATCAAATAAACATTTATTAATCTTCTATTATATGCCTAGCACTATGCTAAACACTGGGGATAGAATTAATAAAAATACAAGCATTCCTTGTCCTTACAGAGCTTACAATCCTTTCTTTTGTAAGGTGTTTGCATATTATTAACGTTTTTTGGTAGCTACTTTCAGAATTTTTTCAGATTCTCTTCCATAGGGAACAGGGGCTTTTAAGCACCATTTTAGGGGGGAAAGGTTGTAAAAAAAAAATAGAAACATTTATTTATCGAAATATTGGCATAGTTGTATTTGTTGGGGGGAAAATGATAAATTTGTTTATTTAAAATAAGAAAGAAAGGCATATGTCCAGTGGTTCTAAAGAAAGGTGGAATTAGATAAGCATCCCCTGTAGCCTAGAGGTTAAACTTCTTGAGTTTCAGACATTCAGGGTACAGAAATTATTCCAAGCACTTTCTCATGTATCCTACTTCTCTCCTTATCTTTTTGGGCACCAATAATAAAGGGCTGGACAAAGAAAAAAATTCTAAACTACCGAAAAAGCTTAATAATATGTAAGCACCTTATGCAAGAAAAATCTTTAGACAATCTGGCTAAGTCCCCCCACCTCCCATATGTTTTGCAAATTGTGTGAATTTTGAATTCCATTGCACCAAGTATTATAAGGGTTAGCTTTCAATCACTGGTTCCATGGGTTTAATTTTGTAAAACCTGACCTTACTGGTGCAAAAAAAAAAAAAAGCTGGGGCGGTAAGAAGTACACTGTAGGTTACCTGTGAAGGTGCCCAAATCATTCTTGTGCCCTTGTGTTTGGAGCTCCAGATGCTCAACTCCCAGGCATCAGCAGATGGTGGCCTAATTCCATCATTCTTTGCGGGGGAAATGTACCTGTCTTTCTGATGTTAAATGAATAAATTTATTGGTTCATTCTTAATAAATCAATAAATTTGTTCATTTATTTTTTCAGCAAACACAATTATAGCCATATTTTGATGAAGACATTGATTTTTCTATTGGGGGGGAGACAACCTTTTAAAAAATGGTGCTTCATAGTTTTTACAACACTTTGAAGAGAATCTGAAAAACTCTAAAGATGTGTATTTCAAAATTTAATCCAAACAATATAATTTGGCTAAGTCCCCACTTCTGTGTAGTTTGCAGAATATATGAAATATGAATTCTGTTGCACCAAGGAATGTGCAGGGTTAGCTTTCAATCACTGGTTTTATGGCTTTAACTTTGTCGAAATTTCATATTACTGGTGCCCAAAAAGATAAGGAGGAGAGAAGTACCTTTCAGATGCCTGGGAAGGTGCCTGGGAAGGTGCCTGGAATCATTCTTGTGCTCCTCAGGTTTGGATTTTAAAATGATTAACTCTCAGGTGCCAGAGGATACTGGACTAATTCCTTTTTTCTTTGGAACCAATAGACCTATGCCTTTATTTCTGATTGTAAATGAACAAATTTATCAATTTATTTGGATAAATTTTGTCCTTTTTTACAAAAAGCAAACACAACTATATCTATATTACAGGTTGGTGTTTCATAGGCTGGGAGGAATTGCTATTCCCAAGGCTTTTAGGTTCAGGGTCCTGGGCTACTTCCATCAGGGTCTGTGGGAAGGTGGTGATTGAAAGGGTGAGGGTGGTTTGACTTGCCCAGAACACACTACCTCCTGTATCTCCCTCATGGTGACCTGCTGCTTCCATTCATAACAAAATATTCATAGCAGTATTCTATGTTGTTGCAAAGAACTAGAAACATAGTGGATGACCATCACCTTGAGAGAGGCTAAACAAATTCTGAAAAATAATTATATTGGAATGTAACAGAACATAAAATGATGACTATGAAGAAGACACAGAAATATGAGAAGACACATATGAAAGCAAAGTGAGCAAAACCAGAAAAAACAATATACATGGTAACCTTTTTTTAGCCCAACATATATGATTTCATTAAGAAATTTCTTTTCTACATGAACGTTTTCTTTTTTTATAACAGTATAATAAAACTGCAATCTATTATGTATAACTTGCTATTCCTTTTAAATATATGATAAAATCACCATAACTTTTTTCTTCCCTTCCCCCTCATCCTAGAGATGGTGACCATTAGACACAAATAGGTATACAGATACAAAATTATTTTTATGTACTTCTATTTATCAGTTCTTTCTCTGGCTATAGATAGCATCTTTCTTCGTATGTCTTTTATTTTTATTTTGTGCATTTATAATAGTCAAAATGACAGTCATTCTGTTGCTGTCTACAATGTTCTCTTGGTTCTGCTCATTTCACTCTTCATTATTTCATGCAAATCTTTCCATGTTTTTCTAAGATCATTGAGCTAATCATTTCTTATAGCACGGTAGACCATTTTCTTTGCTATTTACCATTTTACTACTTGCCTGGTACACTGAGAGGTTAAATGACTTGCCCAGGATCATACATCCAGGAGAGGTCAACAGATGTCATTGAACCCCAGGTGTCCCTGACTCCAAGACCATTTCTCTACATGTTTCCTCCTCCAATTGATATGAGGGTGGGATAACTATGAATAAAGTATGAATTTGCTAATGGAGAGCTAGGAAAGATACATTTATCTGGCACCAGGCACTATGGTAAGCACTGGGGATACAAATAAGAACAAAAACAAAGACAGTCTCTACCCACAAGGGGCTTATATTCTAATGGAGGAAAACACCCCTCAAGAGAGCTGAATATGGTAAGAGGTTAAGTTAGCTGAGTGGAGGCATGTTACAGAAAGTCAGAAATACAGCCTGTGTGAGGGAGTGTGGAATGAAGTTTGGCCCATCTGGGCCCTTCCCCAAAAGAGAAGTCCTGGGAGGAACTCAGCAACAGGAGAAGGGGCCCAGCTGGGCAGATGGATGTTTCAGTGTGAGAAAAACCTGGGCACTAGGGGAGGTTCTAGGGTGAGATTGAAGACCAGAAAGTTGGATACACAGCCAGGAATAGAATAATGCAAGGATATGTCAGTACCTTGTCACCTATTTATTGAAAATATGAAAGAGTTCTTTGAATCACAAAAAGAAACTTAACTTTGGCTAGAAATATATACTGATCCTACCCTGGGTGGCCTTTGAAAGGTAAGCTATTAGTCTTGATCAATATTTTTGTGGGCTGAGCTGCTGAGAGCAGCTACAGTGTGAGACTTCTGCCTGGGAAGGAGCAAGGGGTTTTCTCCATTTCCTAATCATTGGCTAGGGCATCAAGGTGACACAATGGATAGAAGGCAGGGCCTGGAATTGGGAAGCCTCATCTTCCTGAGTTCAAATCCAGCCTCAAATACTTCCTAGCTGTGTGACTCTGGGAAAGTCACTTCACCCTATTTGCCTCCATTTCCTCGTCTCTAAAGTGAGCTGGGGAATGAAATGTCGAACCAGTCCAGTATCTTTGCCAAGAAAACCCCAAATGGGGCCATGAAAAGTCATACAGGTTTGAAAATGACTAAACAGCAATCCCATCAGCAATGAGGCTTGAAGTGTCCAGTAGGAGGCATTGCATCCAGCAACTCACATTCTTTGGGGATAAAGAAACACATGGCAGCAATTGAGGTTTTTGGGCAGCAAGCCTCCTACTTTGGGAGGAGGAAAGAGAGCTAGTGAACTATAGATTCAAGAGAGAACCAGGCCTGGCAACCGAGAGAAGCAAACCCAGGGAAGCCAGCTGAGAGCCCTGCCCAGCAGAGATTCTGGCCTCATGGGGGAGCATGAGGGGCATGCTTGACCAAAAGACCCTGAGGTCCTGCAGAACCAGAATGTTTTGGTACCCTGTCCCTATGTTCCCACTATGAGCACACCTTACATTGGTGCCCACTTTCTTCTCTGCTGTGTTGTTCATTTGTTAGAATGCCTGCCTGGTTTACAGTGCAGGGTGAAAATATGTAGAGCTCCTGATCTTCCCATGCCATTTTATTAAATGCCTTTGGTTGGAGCTAATTATATTTCCTGGGTGACTCTTAAAGGTAACCTCACTGGGGAGGATCTTTACAGCTTTAGAGAACCAGACAGGAGCTCTTAGAAATTCTAGGAGTTACCCTTCTGGGGGCCAAGGCTGCAAATCTGTGAGTGCTGAGGTAGGAAGGGAGTTCACCTGGGGTGCCACCAAATGATGATACTGGTCCTCAAAGGGAGGAGAAAATGAACCTCCCTTCATTGCAGAGGCAAGGAGCTACTGGTGTGGAACACAGGATACTCTGCAGACATTGTTGATAAATTTTACTGTATTCATTTCTCTTTTTGTTTAAACAGGGTTTTAAATTTAAATTTCATTTTTATTTTCAATTCCAATTTTTTCCAGCCTTCCCTGATCCATTGAAAAGGCAAGAATGATAATAACAGTTATCATATGAAATCACACAAAACACATTTTCACATCAGTCATATAACAAGAGAGAGAGAATATGCTTTGATCTGGAAGCTGAGTCTACCAGTTTTCCATCTGGAGGTGGATAACATTTTCTCCTTGAGTCCTTTGGGATTGGGGTGGATCATTATAATGATCAGAGTTACTAAGTCTTAGTCTTTCATGGTTGATTATCTTTACAATGTTACTGTTACTGTGGAAATTGTTCTCCTGGTCCTGCTGGCTTTGTTTTGCATCCATTCATACAGGCTTTCCCAGGCCTTTCTGCATCAGTTCACATAGGTCTTCTCCAGTTTCCTAAAACCATTTCCTTTACAATCCAGCATAGCACTGCAATGCTATCCAATTCATAGTCCCTGACTTATCCAGTCATTCCCCAATCGATAGGAATCCCTGACAGTGGACTTTTTGTTTTGTTTTGTTTTTAGAGAGCAATTGGGGTTAAGTAACTTGCCCAAGGCCACACAGCTAGGTTTTTGTTTGTGTGTACGTTAAGAGTCTGAGGTCGGATCAGAACTCAGGTCCTTCTGACTCCAGGGCCAACGCTCTACTCACTGCGACACCTAGCTGCCCCTGACAGTGGACTTTTTAAAGAGCTGATTGTGATCTATTAAGAAATGACATAACTATATTTTGTTCTGTATTTGCTGAACTTTTTATGTGATGTCCCAGAACATCCTTAGGGACATAATAAGTGCTATATGAATGTTAGATGTGATTTTGATGGGGTATGTCAGAATCTTGAGTGAATAAACTCCAGTTTCCTTGTTTCTGTATCCTGTGCTGGCTTATTTCTTGGTGGTAGCTATCTAGGAAACACCCAAAGAAAATTTGCACAGCATTTCTTAGTACAAGAGATGGCAGTCCTTGGAGGTCAAGAGAGCAACATATTTAGAAATAAAGATGGCATAAAAAGATAATGGTAATTATTTAATGGTAACATTTATTTAACAAGGTTTGAAAAGCACTTTACATGGATATGTTATACTCATTTTATCCCCACAACAACCCCAGTGGATCTGTGTCATTATAATCCTCCTTTTTCAGAAGAGGAAGCTGAGATGCAGAGAGGTTAAGTGACTTAGTCTTTGAAGTAGGATTTCAACTCCTTTCTTTCTCATTTAAAGGCCTGCACTCTATTTGCTGCCTCCTGTCATGATTATTCAGTCCTGTTGGACTCTCCCTGACCCCATTTGGGATTTTCTTAACAAAGACACTGGAGTGGTCTGCCATTTCCTTCTCCAGCTTATTTTACAGATGAGAAAACTGAGATAAACAAGATTAAGTGACTTTCCTAGGGGTCATACAGCCAGAAAGCATCTTGAGGACAGATTTGAACTCAGGGAAATAAGTCTTCCTGATTCTTGGTCCAGCCTTTTACCCACTTCATCAGCTAGCTGCTCCTTGCCTTTATCTTAGTGGGAAAAAAAAGTTATAAGAGTTTATATTTATCCCTCTTAAATTTTATGTTACATATTTGGTCCATTTTTCCGGTACAGAAAGATATTTTTAGACGCCAATTCTGTCATTAAAGGTTAGCTAGCCTTCCCAAGCTTTATCAGCACAATATCTGGGTCTTCCTCTCTAAGACACTGATTAGATTATTGAACAAGGTTGTGCCAAACGTACTACTGGGCATTTGTACTACTACTGGGCATTTGTACTACTGGCACTTAAGAGCAACGTGAGGAAAGAGAGGCTTGAATTGTGGACCCATTTGGCCTCCGGAAGCAATTAACTCATAGACTACCCAGAGTAGCTTGGAAGTTCAAAGCAGACTTTGAGGTGTTTTAAAATGCTATGGAAATGCCTATTTCTAAGCTATGACATCCTAGGAGCTGTTTTACTTGAACCAGACTTAAAGATCCAAACCGCTCGGTTGAAATATACATTCTGGGACTTTTTTTTTTAAAGCAACATTTGAACGCGTAGAGATTTTTTGAATTCTTCACCGACCTTCAACCCTCTCCACCCCAACTCAGCAGTAAGGAAGAGCGCGGAGAGGTAGAAATGGTAACTAACTCCATGAAGCCAAAAGATTCCCAGATAATTCCTAGAGGGTAAATAAGGCACACAGAGAGGCGCCAAGATAGGCGGTCGGCTTCAGGACGCCGGAAACCCAGGACCGCCCCTGGCTTTGGTGAAGGAGCCCTGAATGCGCTACACCCGAGGCAGTGGGCAGTGGTGGGATGGGAAGAAGTAGCCTAGCAGGCTGCCCAGGCCCCACTGAAACAGGTGCGCGGCCAGATGCAGCACTCTCCTAGCCCCCTCCCTCCTATCAGCTCTAGCCTCAACCTTTGTCCAAGGCCTGGAGGAGGAGCAGGCAAGGGCGGGGCTGGACCAAGTGAGAGCCAGTGGCTGCTTCCTGTTTGGCCCTTACAGGGTCAGCCCCTCCAGGGCCGGGCGGACTCTTGAGCTCCTTCAGTTTCGGTGAGAGTACCAGGGCTCTGGTTTCGCTTAGCGACGGGCGGAGCTTGCCCTGTAGGAAGTCGAGGAGAGGGATGGGCGAGAAGCAGAATAGAAAGGGGAGATTGAGGAGAAGGAGGTGGGAGGTGCGGAGCAGATCAGGACTGAGCCTGAAGTCCTGATTAGGGCTCTCCGATCGCCAGAGGCACCTCAGTGCCAGGGGCGCACCGGCCCCCTTAGGGAAAACTTTCAGCTGGGGGAGAAAGCCGAGGGAGACAAGGCGGAGACACCTGCACTAAGGGGTCGACAGACTTGGACAGATCTCCTCCTGCCAAGTGAGGGACCCAGCAGCCACCCAAGCAGCGGAGATGAGGACGCCCGCGGCCATGACCCTGGGCTTGGTACTGGCCCCCTGTGGCTTGCTCCTATGCCTGGTCTGCACCCTGACGCCGGGCTGGAGGCAGAAGACAGGTTTCCTTGATCAGCCGGTGAACGTGGTGGTGACCCAGGGACTGTGGGACATATGTAGAGAGCAGAGCAGTAGCGAAAGCCAGTGCGGGGTCCGCGATGAGCTGGGCTACTACAGGGCTGAGCCGGTGCAGGTGGCGCGCGCTCTGACCGTCACGGGGCTGGCCACTTCGGCCGTGGGGCTGCTGATGGCCTCGCTGGGGGTGCGCTGCTGGCACCAGAAGCCCCGCGCCTGGCTAGCAGGAGCCTCGGGCCTCGTGCTCTTTGCCGCCGGCCTCCTGGGACTCATCCCAGTGGCTTGGTACAGCCACGTCCTGCAGAACCGCACCATCCTGCCCGCAGAGTCCAGCCCGGTCCAGCTGCGGGTCGGCTACAGCGTAGTGCTCGGCTTCTTGGGCAGCTGCCTGCTGCTAGTGGGGGGCTTCTCCCTGGCACTCAGTTTCGCCCGTGTCTGCGAAGAGTGCGCGCATCGCGGTAAGGCAGACCCCAGTCCACGCCGCAGCACTGTTAACACAGTGCAGATCCAATGGCCAGCAGCTCACACAACTCCATCGATCTTGTCCCAGCGCAGCCAGGGCCGGCTTCAGCCCCAGGGTGGCCCTAAGCCCCGAGTAGGCTTCAGGATGCCTCGGCCAGCAGCCTACACGAACCCAGAGGATGTATTGAAAGGGGAGAAAAGCAGCAGCGCGCACCCTAGCTCCACTACCACACTGCCCTGTGACTCAGACTTGTAGCTTCTCCCCTTTTCCTGGATTCCTGCCTGGTCCTGGCGCTATTCAAATGAATGCAATGGGACCCGCCTGAGGGACAGTAGGACTGCCCGGGACCGTCATATCTGCCAAGTTCCTTCTCTAGCTCCTGTTACTTTTGAAAGGAGTATATTTCGGGGGTGCAGATGATTTTCACGAAATTTTAAGGCTAGAAGGACCTGCCTGAGAAGTAAGTCAAATCAATTCCTAGAAGCAACTGGATGAAGAGTGGATAGAGTGCTGCAGCTGGAGTCGGTCCACCGACACTTCCGAGCTGCGGAACCCTGGTCAAGTCGCTTAATGGTCCTCACCTGTCAAGTGGGATAATGATAACTGCACCTACCTCCCAGGGTGGTCGTGAGGATCAAATCAGAGAAGGCACCTTTTAGGCACTTTCCAGAGCTCATAGCTCTCTCTAAATGCAAGCTTCCTCATCTTAACAGGAAGCCAGAGTGCTGAACAGCTCTCAAGTGACAGAAGGGAAAGCAGAACCAGGGTTCTGAGGGATCTGCTCACTGGAATACCGAGTCTTTGTTGCTCAAGGATTATTTGAAACTTTTAAAAGCAACACAAACAGCCCAGAGACTATCGAATGCCTTTAGATCACACTTGGAGACCTAATTGGGTAATGGAATCCAACTGTCCCACTCTACAGTTGAGAGCTGATACTGTATAGAATCAAAGAATGGCTACAGAGTTTGTGCCTGGGACCAGATGAAGAAAAGGGGGCCCCCGAGAGCAGCAGTGATAGTCAGAGTACCCGGTGAGACCGAGTCTAGAACTCAAATTTGAACGCCAGTCTCCTGACACCCAGGTTGGTGGTTATAATTAGGCTTAAAATAAGAAGCAATATGGTATTGGGCGTAGAGTCGGGAATACCTAGGTCCTAATCTCACCTTCGACAGCTGCTAGCTACGTGACCCTGGGCAAAATGCATAACAGCTCTATACCTCAGTTTCCTCCATTGTAAAATAAAAGAATTGAACTTGATAGCATCTCAGATCTCTGGCGAGCTGGAAATTTGTGAGCCGATGATTGAAGTTAGCCAAGAATAATGACACAGATTGACTTACCTCATACCCACAGCTTTCTTCCAATGGCCCATAGGGAGCATGGCAGTAGGGGTGATAGCAATTTGTTTTATGGAAGTCACATCATGACAGCTGCTGAGGGGAGTGGGTGACATTTTTTTCATATACATGTTTTTCCTTGTATAGAACTAGGGACTCAATATGCTGGGAATTACAAAATGCAGATAAATCTGTTATTCATATCTCAATATTATATAAACCAAATCTGTTCTACTTGAAGTGTACCAGCATCAACTTTGTTCTCTGGTGTGGCAGAATGTATTGTCAACATAGCTCGGTTACAACCTCAATGATAGCTTGTACTTTTTATTCAGGCCTTTTTTCTGTCCCTGCATAAAAGGGTGAAGAGGAGTTGGGGGAAGGGGGCGAACTGGTCCCATCATCTTGAGACTGTTGCTTTGGTATCAGGTTTCATATGAATTTCTATTCCAAACAAAGGCAACCAGCTGAAAAGAAAAATGGTGCCAGCATGTTTATAAATTGGGGGTAAGATACAAAAAGAATTTTGGCCTGGGAGTCTCCCATGGTGCCTTTAATCCGAGGTCACCATCTCCATACTTGTGGCAGGGACCAGGAAGTTCAAGCAGAATTGGTCCGGTACATAAGAGATATTAGCTCCCAGCTCCCTCCATCCTTACACAGATAATAGTCTCCAACTGGAGTCTGACTGCCAGGAAGTCACTCCCCCAATAGTGTGACATCAGAAGCTGAATCATTGTCTCTTATAAACAAATGATACTTAGAAATGAAGGCAGTTGGTCTTATTTATCAGGTTATCTCTTTGTTCCCCTAAAAATGGGAATGCAGAGCTCCTAGAAGGTGGGCTACTAGAGCATAGAGTTTAGAAGGGTTAAGCTGAATTGAGGACAAAGCCTCTGAGTCAATAAGCCAGACCTTGTCCCAAGAAGGCTTCTCTGGGTTCTCCAGTCCTGTGCTGCCCTGCCTCTAGCCTTGGTCAGACTCTGTACATCTGTACAAAAAGAACATAATTCCTTGTAGCTTTCTCCTCACGTCAGAAACTCACTCTGACAGACACATCAGTGGAGTTAGTCCAAGTGAAGCTGTGCTGGAAATGAGTAGTTTAGCAGATGGGTTTAGGACACAGCATGTTCTCCTAACCAGGCTGGATGAGAGGATGGGTATAGGTTGGTCTTTCAAAAGGTATTTCACAGTCCTAACAGGTATTTCAATAGCAAAGGCCTTTTTCAGACTCAGTTCAGGAAACTACACACAGAGGAAACAGCACAGAATCAGACAGAATTTGCAGAATTAGAAGACTCTCGGAAGCCATTTAGACCAACCTAATGTTAAAAAAAAAAAAGACCCTCTTTCTATCACATGAAAAAAAATGGTCATCTGGCCTCTGCTTGAAGATTTGAAGGAAGAATAAAACTTCTTTCTTTCTTTCTTTCTTTCTTTCTTTCTTTCTTTCTTTCTTTCTTTCTTTCTCTCTCTCTCTCTCTCTCTCTCTCTCTCTCTCTCTCTCTCTCTCTGTCTCTCTGTCTCTGTCTCTCTCTCTGTCTCTCTGTCTCTCTCTCTGTCTCTGTCTCTCTGTCTCTCTCTGTCTCTCTCTCTCTGTCTCTCTCTCTGTCTCTGTCTCTCTCTCTGTCTCTCTCTCTGTCTCTCTCTCTGTCTCTCTGTCTCTGTCTCTCTGTCTGTCTCTCTCTCTGTCTCTGTCTCTGTCTCTCTCTCTGTCTGTCTCTCTCTCTGTCTCTCTCTCTCTGTCTCTCTCTGTCTCTGTCTCTGTCTCTCTGTCCCTCTGTCTCATAGAGGGGATCAGTGGCTTTTTTGCAAGTCTACTTTTAATCAGTAGGCACTGGTCCACTGGGGAAGTGTTTCTCTATCCTGTCCTTATGGGAGAGCATCCCTTTAGCCTTAGGGACTCTGTACTTTTATATAGCTGATATAGTTTTTCTGTTCCACTATTCCCCAGAATAAGTTGGTGTTTGGAACAGGGCTGTGACCTCAATTTACCCCATTCTCTCTAAAGCTCAAGGCCTTCATCATCAACTGCCTATTGGGCATTTTCAACTGACTGTCCCATAGGTATCTCAAACTCAACACAACTTGTCATTTCCCCCCGAAATCTAACCTCCTCCTCACTCCTCTGTTCCTTTTGAGGGCACCACCATCATTCCAGTTACCCAAGAGAGCACCCCTGGTGCCATTTTTATTTTTTCCCCAGTTCCTACACCCCACCCCACTCCATACCCAGCTAAGAATTTAACAAGCTTCTCTTCCACTTCCACAACTTCACTTAGTCCCATGGCCCCTTCTTTCTACCTTTCCATCTACCATCCTAGTTCAGGACTTCCTCACTTCTGACCTGCACTACTGCCGTAGCCTTTTAACATTACTGATAACTTTTGCATGTTTGTATCTGAATAAATCTCTCTGCCTTCCCCACCCCAAAGACAAAGACTAAAACAGAAGAAGAAAACCAATTTAACAAAAATAACCAGAATATCACTTCAGTCTGAAGGTACATAGACTGTTCCATTGCCCTAGTTCCATATCACCAGAAAGAAGAGAAAATATATTTTCTTACCCCATTCCTAGAGACAAGCTTGGTCATAACAACTACATGACTTTCAGTTGTTTTTCTGTTCTTTCCCTGCACAGTGCTATAGCTATTGTATATTTTTCCTCCTCTGATTCTACTTTCTTCATTCTGTATCAATTATTTTAATTCTTGCTAAGTTTTTTCTTAATTTTTCATATTTATTTTTTCTTATGGCACAGTAATAGCCCATTACAATTATATAAGACAGTTTGTTGGGCCAGATGGGTTCACAAGCAAATTATGCCAAACATTTAAAGAACAATTAATCCTAATACTATATAAACTATTTGGAAAAATAAGCACAAAAGAAATCCTACCAACTTCCTTTTATGACACAAATATGGTGCTGATACCTAAACCAGGAAGAGCCAATACAAAGAAAGAAAATTGTACACCAATTTCCCTAATGAATATTGATGCAAACATTTTAAATTAAATACTGGCAAAGAGATTACTGCAATATATCACAAAGATTATATACTATGAACAGGTGGGATTCATACCAGGATTGCAGGGTAAGTTCAATATTAGAAAAACTATTACCATAACTGAACATATCAATAACAAAACCACAGATATCTTGATTATCTCAATAGATGCAGAAAAACCTTTGACAAAAACAGCACCCATTCCTATTAAAAAACACTACAGAGCATAGGAATAAATGGAGCTTACCTTAAAATGATAAGTAATATTTATCTAAAACCATCAGCAAGTATTATCTGTAAGGGAGATAAGCTAGAAACCTCCCTGATACAGTTGGGGTGAAGCAAGGATGCCCATTATCACCCCTACTATTCAATATTATACTAGAAAAATTAACTATAGTGATACGAGAAGAAAAAGAAATTGAAGGAATTAGAATAGGCAATGAGGAAACAAAACTATCACTCTTTGCAGATAATATGATGTTGTTCTTAGAGATTCTTGGAGAATCAACTAACAAAAACCACTTGAAATTATTAACAATTTCAACAAAGTTGCAGGATATAAAATAAACCCATATAAATCTCCAGCATTTCTATATATTACCAACAAAATCCAGCAGCAAGAGATGGAAAGAGAAATTCCATTTAAAATAACTGTAGATAATATGAAATATTTGGGAGTCTACATGCCAACACAAACCCAAGAACTAAATGAACACAAATACAAAACACTTTTCACACAAAAAAAGTCAGATCTAAACAACTGGAAAAATATTAATTGCTCAAGGATAGGTCAAGCCATATAATAAAAATAACAATTCTTCCTAAATCTTTCTATTCAGTGCCATACCAATCAAACTTTCAAAAATTGTTTTATAGATCTAGGAAAAAATAACAACAAAATTCATCTGGAAGAACAAAAGATCAAGGCTATCAAGGGAATTAATGAAAAAAGTGTGAAGGAAGGCAACCTAGTCATACCAGATGTCAAACTGTATTTCAAAGTGTTAATTATCAAAACAATCTGGTACTGGATAAGAAATAGAGTGTTGAATCAATGCAATAGATTAGGTACAAATTACATTATAATAAATGACCATAGTAATCTGGTATATGATAAACCCAGAGATCCAAGCTTTTGGAACAAAAATTCATTATTTCATAAAAACTGCTGGGAAAACTGGAAAACAACATGGCAGAAACTACGTAGAGACCAACACCTCACACTTTACACCAAGATAAGGTCAAAATGGGTACATGATTTATGCATAAAGGATGATACCATAAACTAATTAGGAGAGCATCTGTCAGATCTATGAATAAGGGGAAAATGTATGACCATAAAAGATAAAGAGCATTACAAAATGTAAAGTAGATAATTTTGATTATATATAATTTTAAAAGTTCTTGCACAAATAAAACCAATGCAACTAAAATTATAAGAAAAGCAGAAAACAAGAAAAATGTTTTGCAATAAGTATCTCTGACAAAACCTAATTTCTCAGAAATAGAGAGAGCTGAGTCTAATTTATAAAAATTTAAGTCATTACCCAATTGATAAATGATCAAAGGATATGAACAGGCAGTTTTCAGATAAAGAAATAAAAGCTATCTATAGTCATATAAAAATGACTATAAATGACTCTAAATAACTACTGATTAGAGAAATACAAATTAAAACAATTCTAAGGTATCACTTCACACCTATCAGATCGGCTAATATGACAAGAAAGAGAAATGATGTATGTTGGGGAGGGGGGAGATATGGGAAAACTTAGGCACTAATGCATTATTGGTAGATTTATAAACTGATCCAACCATTCTAAAGAGTAATTTGAACTATGTCCAAAGGGCTATCAAACTGTGCATACATACCCTTTGATCCAGCAATACCATTTCTAGGTCTATATCCCAAAGAAAACAAAAAGTTGGGGCCTGCCAGCTCTCTTTGTGGTGGTTAAGAATTGAAAATTGAAGAGATGCCCATTAATAGGGGAGTGACTAAACAAGCTGTGGTATGTGATTACAATAGAATATTAATGGAATATAAGAGATGACAAGCAGGATGATTTCAGAAAAATCTGGAAATACTTACACGAACCAATGCAAAGTGAAGTGAGCAGAACCAAAAGAACATTGTGCATAGTGTAATGGTAATGGGAATTTGAAGATCTTCCCTGCCCCCAATAAGCCTAATATAATCACATGGATCCTGTGGTGGGAGGAGCTTGCTGAAGGGTGGAACAGAGCCCACAGGAAGCTGTGAGTCAGAGCAGTTAGAGTTGGATGGAGGTGAGGACACAGCCAAGGAGACGGCTAAACTTGTGAGTGTTTGTATTGTGGGAAGTCTAAAGGATCGTGTGGCTCCCTACTGTATTATGGTTTATTAACTTCTTTGTTGCTATAATAAGTTTGACTTTCTGGTGTTGGGATTTGGTTTTCTTGTGTATGAATAAATGTTTTGCTCCTGTCTTCTATATGGAGAGTCTGTTATATTTTGCAATTCAGAATTGTGCTGGCATATTCATAGTCATTGCCAGTGCTATGAATATTGTGTTGGCACTAGACATAGTAACAGCAATATTGTACAATGAAAAACTGACATAGCTATTCTCAGCAATATAATGATACAAGACAATCCCAACGGACTAAGGATGAAGCATACTATCTGCCTTCAGAGAAAGAACTGATATTGTTTCTTTTATTTGTCTTCTTGTACAAAATGACTAATATGGAAATGTTTTACATGATTGCACATGTATAACCTGCATCTGATTGCTTACCATCTCAGGGAAGGGGGAAGGGACGGAGGGATAGAATTTGGAACTCAAAACTTTTTTTAAAAAGTTTAAACATGTAATTGGGGGAAAATAAAATATATACATATTTTTAAATAACATACTTTGTTTAGCCACTTTCTAATCAATGGGCAACTATTTTGCCTCCCAATTCCTTGTTACCATGTGCTGCCCCCCATCCCACCCCACAAATGTTACTATGGATATTTTGTTATTCATGGTAGCATTATTTTTGTCTTTGACCTACTTGGGTTATATGCCTTGCAGTGGGTTCTCTGAGTACAAGTACAGGGGCATTTTAATCATATTTTAAAAAGCATAATTCCAACTTGCTACAAAAGAAAACATTCTAAAAACATTTAGACCAATTCATAGCTCTACTAAGTATTAACATACCTGTCTTCCTGAAGTCCCTCTCATATTGACTATTATCTTTGTCAGGTTCCTAGAACTGAAGTAAAGTCCCAGAATTGTTTTGACTTGCATTTCTCTCATTATTAACAATTTGTAGAAATCTTCCACATATTTGTCAATAGACTGTAATTTTCCTCTTACAATCTGTTTGTGCATCTTTTATGACCACTTATCCTTTGGGGAATGACTCTTGGTCATATACATATACTTGTCTTAGTTCCCTAGGTATCTTAGACATCTGATCCTTATTAGAGATATTTGATGCAAAGATTCCCCCCTCCCCAATTATCATATTCCCTAATCCAAGACAAATTGATTTTTTTTTTCAGTCAAAAGTGTTCCAATTTCACTGCAATAGCCTTCTAAGTGGACTCTTTGCCTCAAATCTCCCTCCACCAATCTATTCTTTATACAGCTATTAAAATGTGTTCCTAAAGCACAACTCTGAGCTTGTCAATCACCTGCTCAGAAGTCTCCAGTGATTCCCTTTTGATAAAATGCAGACTCCATGGTTGGACATTCATCAGCCTTCGCCATCTGCTTCCAGGCTCCCTTTGCAGGTGTATGAGACATCTTTACATGCTGTACAGATCAGCTAAACCAGCTTGCTTGCTATTGTGCACAAATGACATTCCATGTCTTATCTCCCTGCCTTTGCCCCGGCTGTGGCTCATACCTGGTGCTTTCTGTGGTCTCGGCTCTGCCTCACAAATCATCTAGCTGCCTTCAAGGCTGATCTCCAGGGCTATTTCACAGGAGGTTTTTCCCAAACCTCCCAGTATCTAGTGCTGCTCTGGAATGACCTTCTCTCTCCTTTATATGTATGCTGCATTTCCTTCTGTATCCTAAGACTGAGACACCACCTCCCTTGCCCCTTCTACTCCCCCCAATATATTCTAAACTTCTATTTTCATCAGAGCTGGATCTTGACAGAGGGGTCAGATCCTCTCGATGTCTCTATCCCCACTAAGAAGTGTAAAACAACAGCAACAACCACAATGGCAATAAGGTGTTTTGTACCTATTCAGCTTGTCCCTCCCCTGCCAGAACTGGAGATCAAAGACTGCTTTCATTTCCCTCTTCACACCTTGTTCAGGAGCTTAGTAAATGCTTAATGAATTGGTCTGCTTACTACTTGGGCAACCCCATAGTCACCCTTTCCCTCTCAGGTCTTGGTTTCCTCAACTATAAAATGAGGGAGTAGACAGGTCTCTCAAGCCTCTGAGCCTTTACCATGTAAATGAATACTATGGATCCATGAATGGGATACAGGAAAAGTGTGAGAGGACCAGAAATCTTCAGAGGGAGCTAGTCCCACCAGGTAAGGTGGCCCAAAAGAAGAACTTGGTTCTCTAGACACCAAAAGAGTCAGGCAGACCCAGGATGAGAGAAAAAAATATATAGTACACGTTTGGGATTTTCTGTCATTAATTACCACACACACACACACACACACACACACACACACACACGCACACGCACACACACACACATACACACACACACACTGCAAGTTTAATCGTTTATGATGAAATATCAACATGCCTTTTGATTGGATTAGAACTGAGGCTGAGATTGAATTTGGAAAATGAACCAATAGAAATTAGAGAAGAAAGACCACCCCACACAAAAGAGTAAAAGTAAAATCTGTTTTACTCTATATTTCTAGCTAGTATTCTATGTGCATATGTGTGTGTTACAAACATGCTGTCCCAAAACATCTTAAACTTTTACAGCTTAAACTTTAAATGTACACACTTGCATGTATGAGTACACGAGAGCACGCACGCATACACACACACACACACACACACACACACACACAAGAGTATCTGATATTTAAATGGCAAGGGTGCTGGCTATACAATTGATTAACAATGTTTCAAGCTATATAATGTATTAATAATGCTGACACACTGTATCTGCCATGAGAAGGAAAGCAGCCTCTAATCACCGAAAGGGACTTCTCAGTTACTAAAAGCTATCAGAGTTCATTTCTCTCAAGATACCAATTAAAGGTTTATCAAGAATTCTCTTCACATTTCCATGAAAGATAAAGGTTGGACCTACTTTGCTAAAAAGGTCAGATTTCAGCCTTTTTTCTTCAGTCTTCTCTTCAATCATTCATTCGGCAGAATGAGAAGCTCCAGTCTTGTGCATATCAAAAAATACAATAAGGATAGCAGCAGCAGGAATAGCAACAGCAGCTACCCAGTGACCTTCCTTCTGCCTTCCAGGACCAAACAGCACAAGATTCCTCCTTCCGTGTGCAGACACCTCAGTTCTCCATACATTCCAATTTCCTCCTCTTCCAGACTAAACACCCCAAGTTCCTTCATCCTCATGAGGTCTTATACCATCCTGTTTGCTCTCTCTTATAGGATCTCCCCAGCTTGTAAATAGCTTTCCCAAAATATCCTGTCCAGAACTGAACGCACCACATGTAGAGGGCTATCAATTTACATGGAGAAACTATGCTTTTTAGAAATATAGCTCCTAAAATTGAATGACCTTCTTTCACTGCCAGTTTATACCATTGACTCCTATGCAGTCCTCTGAAGCACTTCAACCCACCTCTTTTTCCAAAGAAAAACAATCTAAGTACACTTCCCCCATCTTGTGTTTGTGAAAGTGATTTTGAGCCAATGCTGAAACTCTGTATTTATTGTTAACCTTACTAGATACACAGCCCAGTGTTCTAGCCTACATCATGCAGTGTCTTAGTTCTTCCACCCAGCTCTGTGCCACCCACACTTTCTAGAAATATGACATCCTCCCTTTGACCAAATATCTAATCAAGATGTTAAACGGCACAGGGCCAGAGTTGAGGCACATTCTACTGGATGATGGAAAGCTCCTTCCATACTGACATCAAACAGAGATTCAGCCAGTTGCAAATTCACATAATTGTGAATTCTATTGTCTCACTCAAATCACTCCACTTCAAATGATTCCGGAAGATAATTGGGAACCACAAGAACACAGGGAGAAATGAAGTCCCAGAGTAATTACATTTCAACTTTCTTCATTGCTGACTACCACTGAGTGGACCCTCAGCTAATGGAATCTTACAATTTTATAGACGATAGACAGGTACAGCAAAGATCTATGACATAGGAGTCAGAAGATTTGGCCTTCATTACTTCTGGCCTTGATTATTATAACAACTTCCTAACTGGTTTTCCTGCTTCTAGTTTCACCTCTCTCATTCCTTACAGAGCTGCCAAAATACACAAATCTGACCCTGTCTTTAACCTGCACAAGTCAACTTTCAGAGACTAGTATCTATAACAAATCAGTCTCAGAATCTGGCACAATTAAGCACTTTACAGTCAAAGTATATTAAGAACAATAAGGAAGTTCTAGTTATTGAATTAGATACATTAGGAATTTGAGTAGGAAGAGCTAGCTCTATCTGGTAGTCTGGGTGGGTTTTATACTAAAATATGTCTACAGCCTGAACCCTGTGCCATTCAGAATTGGAATGGGCTGGAGAGCAGCTGATTGCTGGAAGACCTGAAGGTCTTCCAAAGACCAAACATCCAAACTCTTGGATGCTCCCTCTCTCTAAAGTACCAATAGAATGGAAGGCCTTTGAGGACCTTTCCAAATAAAGGGTTTTAAGAATCACAGACTATGTTCCTTGTATTCATTAATTAATATATTAAGAGGTTCTAAAGAAACTCAAGGAGTGATGCAAAGCAAGCGGAACCAGGAGAACAATTTGCACAATAACAACAATATTATAAAGATGACAAACTTTGGAATTGCATTTGGTCATCGCATTGATCATTTACTGGGTGTTTCAAAGAACTCATGATGAAACATGCTCCAGATAGATAGCAGATGAACCCGGTGCTGTTTGAAGTTTGGGGGTTTTTTTGGACATGGCTAATGTGGGAATTTGTTTTGCTTTACTAAATATAGCTGGATATAGTAGAGTATAATATATATGAATCAGTCTAATATATAGATATAGATAGTATATCTATATACTATGTGGTTTCTTGTTTTCTTGATGTTTAATGATGAGAGAGAGATATGGGAGGGGATTTGGAACAGAAAGTTTAAATATTTGAATTTTTTAAAAATGTGTCTAAAAGCATTCTATTTCATGGTGACTTTTAACTTCCCTTGGGTGGGAAGTATTCTCCTTCTAAGCTTCATGAGAAGAGAGTTTAAGTTATCAAAGATTCTTCAACACCAGAGATATGGCCCAGAGACCTCTGTCTAAAAACTATAAGCCCTATACTCTTTACTGTTAAGGAATCACATTAGGAAGATCACCATTCAGCAAGGAACTCTTATTCCAGGACAGAAACTGGTAAGGGCAAAAGAAGTAACTGTCAAATCTGAGAATCAGGGAAGACAAATAGGGAAGGCTTTGAACTCAGTCAGTCAGATATGGGTTTAAATCCCACTGGGCCTTGGTTTCCTCATTAATAAAAGAAGTTAGACTTTCCACATTCTAAGGTACCTCCCAGCTCTCAGCCTGTTGAGTAAATACAACTTGCTGTCCCTGGCCTCTTGTTAGTGCTGAACACTGACTAAATGTGAACAGTGGTTTGTTATTTCGTGATCTTCCTGAGCTAGCTGCAAAGACCTCTCCATCTCCTTCCCTTCCCTTCCCGCTGCCCCCTCTCCTTCTTTCTCACACACAGTGAATGATAGTGAATGGGAGCTGTGTCATCATCAGTACTGAGCCTGGATTATTTCTGACCATACCCTCCAAGCATTCTCTCCCCATCTCAACTCTCCAAAGATTATTCAAGTTTCAGGGAATCCTAGTGTGTTACATTAAAGGATCATGGGCCATTTATGTCAATACATTCAAAGTTTGTTCTTTCTGCACTGAAGCCAAGCCACACTGCTGTTCTTTGCCAATGTAAACAGACACACAGCACCTCCCTGCCAGCCCCAGAAGCCCTACAGGGGTGGCTTGCTTCCCTTTCAAGAAGAAAATGGAGTTTTCTAGAAACTTTGAAAGGTACTAGAATGTTTGACCCCAATCAATTGCTGGGTTGGGGGGAGGGAAGAAGAGAACAAAATTAAATCACCACTAAGGATTCCCTCTAGATTTACTGCTGAAAGTCTGCTATCAAAACTATGTTTGGATAAAGGAATAATGAAATCCAACAATTGCTTTAAGATTCTTATTTAGAATCCAGTAGAGAAAAATCAGAGTCTGATTTTACCCATTAAGTGAGTCCAAAATCAGGGACCAGATCTGGTTCATATCATTACCCATGACAGTGACATTCTGCTTTCCCCCTCCAAAAAGCATTCAACTGAATCAGCAGTGCCATTTGTCCATCGGAGAGTCTTCCCTAGCCAGACCAAAGCTATGTATTCAGACTTGGTTCCTACAGGAAGTAAAAGCCACTCAATTGGCAGGGGTTCATGTTATGAGGTAGCTAGCTACTCAGAGGAATGTCTCCATATGTGATAAACAAATAAACCCTAATGTTTTCCTTGGTGATGATAATCTAAGAGACTTGAGAGTAACATTTATTTTTAAGCATCACCGCCTGGCATCATCTTGGTGGGGCAACCAGATGGTCTTGACATGCAACATACCATACCTCTGCCCTCGTTAGAGCTGAGATTGCTTGAGGAGACCTTGGAACCTTGTGTGGGTGGATCTCCCCCACCTCTCCTCATCTACACACATTCAGAGCTGAGTCTTCCCTTCCCAGATCAGGCGTGTTCACCATAACCCCATGCTGCCTTTAGGACAGTGACTTAAAACCAAGAGGAGCTATAGCTATATTTTTACACATCTGAGTTAATGTGCAAATTGAGAGTGGGGTCTATGGTCATGATGAAATATTACTGTGCTATAAGAAGTGATGAGCTTGATGGTCTTAGAAAAACATGGCCAGACTTACATGAAATAACGAAGAGGAAATTGAGCAAAGCCAGGAGAATGGTGTACACAGCGACAGTGACATTGTCTGAAAACCAACCGTGAGTGATGAAGTTATTCTGAGCTGTTGTGGCTGTCTGCCCTTCATTCTCAAAGGAAACAGAGCAGGGAGGTAATGCCATGACAGGCAAGTGGATTGGAATTAAGAGGGTGGGCTGTGCAAAGTCACTAGTCTCACTTTCTTCTATGGAGCTCTTTGGGTCCAGATGGCTCCCCTTTCTGAGTATCAAAATACTCAGATCAATTACAAAGGACCTATGAAGGGAGAAGCTATCTGCATCCAGAGAAAGAACTGATAAATACAAGTATGTATGGCAAGATTTTGTGTCTAATGGTAGCCATCTTGGGGGCAGGGGGAAGAAATGTATATGATAACTTTATTATTAATTTTAAAATAATAGCAAGTTGTACTTAATAGATTTGCAGTTTCATGTACAATCATCTTATTCTATTATGTGATGGAAATGCTTATTTTAGCCCATAAATTAAAAATTAAATAAAAATTAAATACATTAAAAAATAAAGCATAAAATTTCAGAATATGCTCAAAGAAACTAGATTTCTCATGCTACTTGGATGAATAGTTGATTACTAAATCCACACTCTTATTGTCATAAGGCATGCTGGAAATATGTTAAACACAATTCAAAGGTCTTTCATGACTTACAAGAGATATGAAGCAAGGTTATGGCAGACAGGGGGCACTTTTCTTCATGGGACTCATCGCCACATTCCTCCCAAACACAGAGGTAATCCCACTAAATGCATTCCTTCCCACCCCAGCAAGAGGTAAAAGCCAAACAGCAGAACAAAGGCATAAAGGAATGGGGGGGGTGGGGCGGTGAGGCCAGCGGAGGGGTAGTGGTGCGTAGGGTGTGCCATCAGGCCCATCAGCTCTCAGAGTCTGCAGAGGACACAAAGTTGTTTCAGTAAGTCAAGATTTGTTGGTTTCCAACTAACCGTCTACCAAAGCATTAATTTAAACACACACTATGTGCCAGGCCCTATACTGAGCCCTGGTGACAAAATTCAACAAAAGAACATGCATTTATTCAGTGCTACTATATACCAGGTCCTCTTCTAGTTTGGAGGTCAGAGTTGGGAGAGCAGCTCCAGAGGGAAAGAATTCACCTAGACCTTCTCTGTAGCCATTAGGAGCTTTACTACAAGAAGCAGACAGGTCTGAAATTACTGTGGAGCTAAACAAAGGCCCTGATCCTGTGGAAGGACCAGGCTTACACAGACAAAAAGCTGTACAGCCAGATAGTGATGACGTAATTTTTAGGGTTTCTCTATGGGGGTTGATGACTAGGGATAGAGGAAGAACAAACAGGAGGAGGAAAAACGGTTGCTTACAAGATAAGGAAAAATTGTCATGGCCAGATGAGGAAGATGAATGACAGAAAGGGGACCAAGGATAAGAGAGACAAAAGCACTTCTTTTGGTACAAGTTGTATGGTATTTCAAGATAAGGAGAAAAGGGCTTTAGGACACCCTCAAGTTACAGGATTCTCAAGTTACTGGATGGGCTACAGAAGGAGCCTCAAACCCCCAGAAGGCCTGGGAAAGGAACCCTTACTATTCCTTTTAACCCTTAGGGCACCATTTGTATCCATGTCACTAGGTTCTGAAGATACAAATACAAAGAATGAAACAACTAATGCTTACTCCCCTAATGCCAACAATGTTGAACTATTGTAGCAGCTACTTAAAGAAGAAAAACCATTTCTAGACCATTTGCCAGCTTGGGGCAAACACACCCAAGGAGGCTGCTGGCTGGAGTGATTCACCAAGAGGAATGCCAGGTGTATTGACTTAAGGATTTACTTCCGGAGTTTTTAAGGCCTGGGCCTTGATCCAGGAACTATGGGGGTATTAGGCCAAACCCTTATGAGCTTACAAAAACCAAAAGGTAATTTACCATCTCTCCCGGACTCGTTTTTTTTTTTTTGTTTAGACAACCCATTATTTCTTACTGGCACCACCTGTACCAAGGCTAAGACTGACAGTTACCACTCTCTAAGAATGTCTGCTGTTAAATTGAGGAAATCAAAAAAGTGAAGAGTCAGGAAAAATAGACCTAGCACACACACACAGACACTGACACACACAGACACACTCACACACAGACACTGACACTCAAACACACAGACACACAGAGCACTGACACACACAAAGACACACACAGAAACTGACACACACACACAGACACTGACACACACAGAGACACACAGACACAATCACACACACACACCCTACTCATGAAATATGAAGCATTCCTTTAAGGAGCAAACGCTAGCACTTAAGATGAGGCTTTCAGAAATGCTAAGTGCTTTACAAATATCTCATTTGATCCTCACACCAGCCCTGGAAGGTAGGTGCCATTATTATCCCTATTTTACAGATGAGGAAACTGAGGCAGAGAGGAGGGGAAGTGACTTGACCAGGGTCATACAACTACCCAGCATCTGAGGCAGGATTTGAGCTGAGGTCTTCCTGCCTCCAGATCTGGCACTCTGTGCACTGTGGCACCCTCTAGAGGTCTTGGCATTGCCTGTCACATTAGCTATCAATCTGGTCACCTAGATGATGGCATTGTCTCGAGTAGCAATAGGCTGATTGGCCTAACTTTGTGATATAAAGGGCAGTATGTAAATACCAGGATCTTTGGGGAAAGATGCTAGAAAAACAGTCTCTACTCTTGACCTGATTTATTCTGTCTCCAGGCATGTAAATGCCCATCTCACCATGAGAAGGGAAACTTCTCAACAGTACAGGTTCTGTTGTTGCTCTGCCATTTCAGCCTTGTCTGACTCTTCATGACCCCATTTGGGGTTTTCTTGGCAGAGACACTGAAGCAGTTTGTTATTTCCTTCTGCAGCTCATTTTAAAGATAAGGAAACAGAGTCAAACAGGGTGAAAGTGACTTGCCCAGGGCCACACAGCTACATGTCTGAGGCTGGATTTAGACTCAGGAAGATTAGTTCCTGATTTCAGGTCCAACACTCTATGATGCCACCATCTAGTTGTCCTACAGAAGATTTAATTCTTTGTTTTTCCTTCAAACAACAAGCATCTATTAAGGACCTACAATGTTCCAGGCCTTGGAGATAAAAATCTAGGCATTGGTGTGCTGGCAAATGTTTAACAACAGGCTGGGAAGTGGGGGTGGGGGCAAGGAAGGAGGGATGTATGCAGGATACACCTTTAAGTTAATCTACATTATTAACATCTTCCTGTCACTGTAAGTCTGGACAGCTAACAATAAATCAAGCCCAATTTATATAATCTGCCAATTTCCAAGGGACAAATGGTGGCCCTCAACATTTAACAATCAGCTCTTCAGAGCTGGCTTGAGCCATTTTCATATACCCCTGAGTCTGAGCATCATGTAACTTTCAGACAGTCAGTTGAATTTCTTTAGTTATGATAATTTTAAAGGGTAAACACCTATTTTCATTTGATGAGTTCTTGGGATTTTCTGTGGGATGCTCTGCCAGCTTTCTCCTTGTCGGAGAGCTATGCACCATCACAATTATAGCACCTGTAGGAAAGGTAGCACTGCAGGGTCCCAAGTGACTTGCAGCAGGGTCTCAAAAGGCATAGCAAGCCTGTTGTGAGCAAGTCACCTGTTGATTGGTGGTTTGTCAACAGGACAATTCCATTCCCTAGATAAGGCTCTTTTTTCTGCCAGAAAGGGCTCCATGGTCCTTCCTGTTCCACAACCTACCAGCATGCTTGTTCACTGTCACCAGGTAGGGCTTGTGGGCAGCAACTATCCCAGAAAGCTAGATTTTGTACATAGCATACAATTTGCATTTCTGAAGACTTAGATCTTGCAACCCTGGAGCAGACAGACTTCCCAAGTGCCGGGGTGGAAGTATTGCCCTGCTTAATGAGGCTCCTAGGCCAAATGGACTTTCTTGACTCAAGCTAAATCTACACATTCAGCTCTCCTGGGAGTTGGAGGGGGAAGGGGCAGGAGGACTGTAGGTACGGTCTCCTGTTAAAGCTCCCTTCAGCTGGCAATTCAAAGGCTAAAAGGGAGGTGTAGAACTTCTTGCTCAGACATTACAACCCTCTCACTCCCAAGCTTCCTCTGCTTGCACACTCAGACTGAGCTCACATACTGTGGGTCATTTCTGGCAGAGAAGTTATGGTTCGTGAAACATTTAACAAAGAAGTAAGAACTCGTGGTTTAGGAGGGCCTCACAGGGAGGGCAGGGAGGCATCATCTCAGAAACAATGGAAGCAAGCTATATTAACTACAGCCAGAGGGTTCAGGCACCCAGCTAACAGTGCCTCCCCAATGGGTCACAACGGGCATTTTCAATCAGATTTCCATGCTTTAGAAGTCACAAGGGGACTGACAATGGTTTAATTAAGCCTAAGTCATTGAGCATCTGATTCAAAATGAGGCCTCTTCAAAACACACATAAGGAGACTCTTCCCTTTTTAAATCCTAAGGATTTTATTTCTTATTGAGTTAGAGTCCCGTGCAATGCTAAGATGAAGAAGAAACTAGTTTACTGAACTGCACAAATGGGTCACTTTCCACCTCTTCTATGAATTACCTCGTCCCTACACTGATGTGGTCATAGATCTAAAACTTAAAGGTTATAGACTACTGCCTACTGATGGGGTGCCTGGCTGCCTGTGCTTGGACCCCACTTCCAAGATCACATTTCTCCCTAGCCTCCAAAACTATCCCTGACAGTTTTCTCCCCAGCTCAAGGACACTATGCCTAGCAATTAATTACTCACGAGTTGGCCCCAGTGAGGCAATTATCTCTCCCTGTTATAAGAATAAGCTGACCTCTTGAGAATCTCCCTTTTATGAACAGGACTATTTTGTACCAGTAGAACTACCATGTACTGATTCCCACAGTTACCAAATGCAATCCAAAGGTCAAGCTATAGATGTCAACTCCCAAAACTACCTTGTTAACAAGTGTAAAAGATCAAAACCACACCCCTTAGGAACCCCACCTCCACCCCAGTTTCCAGTAGCCAATGATGCCTGTGACCAAGGTTGCATGTTATAACCTAATTAGCACACTTGCCACACAATCCACTGCTTTTCCTATATAAGTTTTAGCATCATTCCTGGTAGGCTGTAAATTCCTTAAGGAGCTCTGCCTGTCATATTGTCATTACAATAAACTTTTGCCAACTTGACTTAAAGAATCTTTGAGTCCATGAATTCTTTCCAGATGACCCTGTCCTGTGCTTCAGTCCTTGAGGGGTCCCTGAACCTCTCAAACTGCATCATTTCCAGCTCATATCTAGGGCACTGACTCATCACTCTGATTTTACCTTAGTCTTTGGTAGTCTAAAGGATGCTGCTTGATGTTGTGTCTAATTGAATCATATTTCATTCCAAACTTCTTGTATATTCATGCCAGTCAGGTCCATGCTCTCTAACAGCTGCCACTCTCTACCCAGCAGAGCCTCCTCTTTGGCCAATCCAAGAGAAGATGGAGTATCACTCCCTCAGAATGATACAGTATACTTTTAACTCTGGGAGTAATTGTGCTCAAGTGAATGTCACTTCTATCATAAGGCAGTCAGAACAGGTTCCCAGATAACACGTCTACACTAAGCCAGCAAAGTAAACCAACAGGAGAAAAAACAGCTGCCATGAGCCATTCTTCAAATATTTGAGGACTTATTACATCTGTGTGAAGTTCTTGGTAGAGAGAAAGAGATGACACCTGTGTGAGTTTACAGTCATTTTGGAGAGACAAAAAAAATCACACACACACACACACACACACACACACACACACACACACACACTTCAAATTAAGTGCTATAGGAAGAAATAGTATAAGAGGAGGGGGGAAAAAGTCCATGGCTTCAGAGGTCACTCTGGGTTACCGTGATAAAGGAAGACTTCTTGGAAAAGACAGAGCATAAGTTAAATTTTTTTAAATTAAATTTTATTTCTTTCAATAAACAGAAATCTATGCCCCTTCCCTCTCACCACCAAATAACCCATATAATAAATATATAATCAAGCAAAACACATTTTAATATTGACCTTGTCCAAGAATCATATTTCAGCTAACTCTTAAAAGATGAGTGGGATATAGACAGAGAAGGAAAACTTTCTAAGAAAGGGGCATAACATGAACCCAGGGCTGACAGAAAGATTGAACAAAGTTTGGTCAATAGAAAGTGGAACTAGACAAAACAGAGAAGATTCATACTGGGACGGAGAAGGGGAGAGAAGAAAGGGAAAGGAAAATAAGGACAGGTTTTCTTCTCTTCAAAGTCATGCAAGATTACTAAGAATCTCTAGTCATAGTTACAAATATATTGTTAACACATGGAACGCTCATATCCACAAATGGAGAAGACCCTATTGAAGTCAGTAGAAAGCCTGCAACTCTCCATCCATTATTGTTGCTGTTACTCTGAGGCATGCATTGGTGCCTAAATTTGTAACCAAAGTAACCGGCTTTGAATCCTTGCCCAGCGGCTCTCTGCTTGGATGACCTTCAAGACCACTTTTCCACTTGCCCTCACTTGTTTCCATGAGGCAGCATGGCGTCGTAGTGGGAGCACTGGATTTGGAATCCAAGGACCTGGGCTCAATCCCAGTTCTGCCCCAGAGTAGCTGTGTGATTTTGAGCAAGTCACTCCATTTCTCTGGGTTTTAGCTGCCTGGTTTGTAAAAATAAAGAGGCTTAATGATGTGGCTTTTAAGGCTCCCTTCCAAGTCTAAATCTACCACACCATGGCTTTTAAAGTGAGGGAGCTGGACTGGCTTATTCAATTCCCTTTCAACTGTATGCTAATTAATATTTGGGTGGCGTGGGGGTGAGGTAGGAAATAAAGAAAAAACCTAACCTATAACAAGCAAAATGTGCTAAGCAGATTAGAAACAATTCCCAAGAAAGGGAAAGCAAATAAATTGGTTTGTTAATAAGTCACACGAGTCAACCAGTGTTTTTGAGCAGGCTTTAGAATGGATAAAGAGTTTAACCCAAAGGGTGCCTAATGGGCTAAGCTCATTAACCTCACCCAAAATAACTGCATTCCAATGTCTTTCCCCCTTGGGGACAATTCAGGCGCTTTGCTTTATTCATTCCTCAAGTCAGCTGACACAAATTGTCAGGTGGAGGTGGAAGGGAAGTTATTTGGGAATCAGTTATAAACCTTTAGACTTAGGCATCTTTGCAACCTCGAATTCTGTGCCCGTTTTTAATCATGCAGCTGTGGACAGTATTCAGAATCACAGTGTTGCTAAGTTGGAAGGACCCTCAGCAGCCATGTAGCTGAAGCCAGAATATATATTACTAATCACCCAGAAAGTGCTAAGTAGATCTCTACTCAGCCTTAGCTTGAAGTCCTACAAAGAAAGGGACACTGTCTCCCAAGTAGCCTGCCCAGGCTTCATAAGCTCCCATTATTAGGAAATCTTTATCTCAGCCTAAATCTGCATTTTTATAACTCCTTCCCATTGCTTCCTGTTCTAACTTCTGGGGACAAACAGAAGAAATCTCATTCTGTTTTATTAGGTCCCTTATACTAAAAGTCATCTCTTCTCCAGGTTCTAAATATGCTTAACCTTCTTTAGGATAGGGGCTGCTAGGTGGCCCAATGGATAAAGTGCCACTCATCTTTCTGAGTTCAGATCTGGCCTCAGACACATACTAGCTGTGTGACCCTGAGAAAGTCACTTCACCCTGTTTGTCTCAGTTTCCTCACCTGTAAAATGAGCTGGAGAAGGCAATGGCCAACCACTCCAGTATCTTTGCCAAGATACTGGGCCATGAAGATTCAGACATTGAAAAACACCATAGCATCATGAGTTTAGAAAGGGGCCTCACATGCCTTCTAATCTCATTCCCTCCCTAGGAGACGGAGCCTCAGAAAGACTCATCTACTCATCTGGGATCACATTAACTCTTAAGCACTCTAGGGTGGGGTCCGGAACTCCCTCCATGAGCTTAAAGCCCTTTATCTCAGTGACTCTCTCCTGGCAATTCTCTAAATTATCTGTGCATTTCAGTGCCTACTTATTATTTAATATCACCTGACTTTCCAAGTCATATCTTACTCACTGGCCAAATGCTGCCCACCCCACAGATGACTAAAGTCATGGATGGCATCTTGTTAGTAGAAAGTACTATGCATCTGGAGCCTGGCGCTTAATTCAAACCTATCTGTAAGACAGCAGGGTTGGACATGAGGCCCTGTCTCCTCTAGGAGCTCTTCCAGCTGTGAGAGATGATTAAATGGACCCCTACTCTAATTCCAATCAGTATTAACCAGCTTGATAAGATTCCATCCGAGAGTGATTATAAATTCTGTATATTAGGCCCCAGAGCTGTGAACTACAGATTCTAAATGAACTAGCTTAATCAGAGGGAGCTAGGGGCCCTCCACCCTTGTTTTTGCCTTGTTATGATGACCAAGCCCAACATAGTAGAGATGACTCAATGTCATAGAAAGTCCACCAGCTATTTTTGCTGTCACTCCCTCTTTCTATTGCCCAACATGGGGAGATGGCTGGGAGCATCTGACCCACAAATGGCCCTGTTTGCCATCCTGTGACCTGCCTGTCTACTAGCCCATCAGCCCATGGAGAAGTTTTGACATCTATTTATCAGCCCAGCCCATGGGGGTGCTCCTTGGCTCCAACCCCAGAAAGGTCAATATAGTTCTGTAGAGGTCTGCTTGTGGGCTCATTTGTCAACCAATGGGTTCTACATTTTGTGTAGACCCTCCTGGAGGGTCAAGGGCAAGGTCTATCAACCAATAAGATTCTGTATTTTTAGTTTGCTTCATCTGTATTGTCTGGGTATCAAGCACTGTAAAACTAAGGCCTGGAGGAAGGGGGCATACCAAATAGTGAGGAAGCTCTAGGGTTCACCTCTTAGAGGGCACCATGGACCCTTTAATAAAGTGCTAGTGGTTTTGAGCTCTGCCTCAATGATTTTTTTTGCAAACTGGATAAATTGTAGACCCTACAGAGCTCTGAATCTTAGCTCTCAATGTCAGTAAAACAGGAGATGACCTTAACACTAGATACACTGACTATTTTTATGTAAGTAGATTCAGCCCCAGCATAAACAGCTGCTTAAGCAGGTAGGGAGTATTAGGTATGTACTGAAAAAGGCTGCCTTCGACATTCTCCTTCAGATCCCTTCTGGGGAAGAGCCTTGGGTCAAAAGAGAAGGTTACCTGGGTGCCCTGTGAATGGTTCCTGGTGCATTCCATACAGTTCCACGTAAGGTTACAGGATCATAGCTTTGGGCTGGCAGGGTCCTCACAGACTTCCCAAACCACATAGTAATAGAAAAATTGGGACTTGAACTCAGGTCCTCCCCCAGATCAAATCTAGTGATACAGTGGTTTCTGTTAGTAGAAAGGCTGTGCTTTCTGGAGCATCAGGACTCGATGTGCCCTTTCCTCAGCTCTCAGTCAAAATACACTTTTCTTTTCCTCAAGCCAAGTCTATCAGAAAACCCAAGACATAATAGGCTCCTATATAAGGTTAGAGGAAGAAGGGACCTTGGAGATAATTTGGTCTGTTTTCCAGATGAGAAAACTGAGGTGGGGCAGGGGGAGGTCCTAGCAGCTTGCCTAACCTAGCACACAGAGTAAACAGAGAGGCAGGACTAGAGACAAGGTTCTCTGACTTGGATCCAATGTTCTTTTCTCCAAACTCTGCTGTTCTTTGGGTTATCCCGCCACTATAAGATCATATTAGCTAGTATAGAGAAAGAATCAGAGGCCCCAAGAGGGGAAGAGACTGCTTAAGGTCACAGAGCTAGTACATGGCAGAGCTAGGATCTGAACCCTGTTGTTCTGGAGGCAGCTAGGTGGCACAGCAGTTAGAGTTCAGGGCCTGAGTTCAAATCCAGCCTAGATGCTTATTAGCTGTGAGACCCTGAGTGAGTAATTCTGTTTGCCTCAGTTTCCTCATCTATAAAATGGGCATAATAATAGCCCCTACGTCCCTGGGTTGTTGTGAGGTAGGATGTGAAAGCCTTCCAAGCTCAGATCCCAGGGTCAGCCCTTGCTGGCTGACACTTATACTTGTGTGGCCAGTCACCCAGATGTGAAAACTTTGCCCTTTTAGCCCTTATTCTAACTTCTCCCACCCCAAGGGTTTAAAAGAGCCCTGGGGAATGCAGGCTGTGTTCAAGTTTTGTCACTAATTCCACCAAGTGAACAGAGAGATGGCCCTAGATTGTTTGCTTTTTCTTACCCTTTTGATTTAGGTTGCCTTACCGTCAGACTGATGAGGTGCTTGGGATCTATGTCTGCAATATCAATTTGTAACATCAGTTTGTAAAATCAATTTGTAAAACCAGTCTGTAAAATCACATTTTCCCCTCCCCAGCCTTAGAGCATTAACTCTGCCCCTTCCCCCTGCCAGCGCTCTGCCCAGCAAGAACTTATGAACTGTTTAACTCTGCTTGGAACAATAACAAGCTACACCTATGAATCCTTCACTAAACCATCTATACATTTTAGCTTAGGCAAATGTTATCTCCCCCCTAGTAGAGTGGCCAGCTGCATCTATGAATCCTTCAATGCACTATCTGTAGGTTAACTCCTTAGCCAATTATACCCATACTGAGTCTCTGTTAGCCTTGGTTCCCAACATCCATCTTGTCAAACTTGACACCGATAGGTGGCAGACTGGGCACTTCTCAGTCAGTCCTGACTCCTGGCTGACTTGGTGATGTTTCAGGCCTAAAACCACACTTCCAGGTAGCCCCACCCCTTGGGCTATTTCCCAGTGAATTATGGGCAATACACCTGCGCAGTTGACATTAAAAGTGCATGTTCCTTTAAGTACTGACCACTCCTTAATTCCTCCCTAATCCCACCCTTACTCACCGAGTGAACAGAGAGATGGCCCTAGATTGTAGTAAGTAGGTGACACCTGATTTACTGTCTTGACTCCTTAAAACTATACCTGTGATTTCTTTAAGTCTGCAGGTTCCCTAAGAACCCTTGCCCACTGTGCTGTAAAGCATAACAATAAACTTTTACAATCTCAACTCCAAGTTTGCTTGAGCCTACGGAATTCCTTCCAGACTCAGGGACTCTGGTCATTGATCTCGCTTGGAGCCCCTCTGGAACCTATTGCCCTTCCCCTCATCAAGACTAATTCCCCAAAGTCACAGCATGTGCACCAGCTGCACACCTTGATGACTCATTGGGATCTCCCATGTCTCCAGAATAGCCAGGTGAAGACATGAGCAATTCAGGTCATTTGTACATAGACTGAGTCCCCTTTCCAGTCAAAGTCCAGCAATGACACGTCCTGTGGGTGTTCCGGGACTAAGGCTTCCAAAAAACCAGCTTTCCGAAAGAAAGCATTGTTTGCAAATGCCAAGAGAAACTAAGCCCCAAGGTTTACTTAGGCCTACATGGATGTCCTCGGAGGTTCCCTAATCCCTTTAGTTCTCTACTCTTCTTAGGGAAGACTCACCTGCGGTCTGGCAGTTAGCCAATCAACATTTGTTAAGGACCTTCTATGCTTCAGGCACTATGCTAAATTCTGAGGTTACAAATAAAAGCAAAGGGAGTCAATCCCTGACCTCAAGGAGTTTACAATCTAATATGGAAAATAATACATAATAGATAGAGCTGAGGAGGAAGAGCTGCTTCCTTCCCACACAGATCTAAAAGGAGCTTTGGGAAGCTGCAATCCTTCAGAAGGAAGAGAAAAGCCACGAACGGAGAGCCTGCTGAACTCTCTCACATCTTCTCTCCCAGGTTCAGTTTGAGATTACCCTGCAGCACTGCTCACCAGATGCTGGCACTGAGTGAATGCACAAGGCAAAGAGTAGTTTGAGAAGTGAACAGCTGGCATCAGTGGTTATTTGAAAGGTCATAGCCAATGAGACCAGTGCCACAAGATTAGAAAAAGACAAACGTCTGGATTAACAAAAGCTTGGGGGGGAGTGGGGTGGGTTCTGTCTGCAAAATCTGAGCTAGGGAGTGAGACTTCAATTCATGGAAAACTTTTTAGAATGCATAACTAAACAGATAATTAGTGACCATCTAGAAAGGTAAGTGGTGATTTCAAAGAGCTGGCGTGGCCTTACCAACGACTGGTCAAGGAAGACTAACTTAATTTCCTTTTTGGACAGGGTTAAATTAACAGATGAAAGAGGTTACTGTGGAAATAGTTCACCTAAAATTTAGTAAAGCTTTTGATAGACCATTCTCATGCAGAAGATACAGTGATGTGAGCTAAGTGGGAAGAGTTAAAAGAGATTCACAACTTTTTGGATGGTCAGACTCCAAGAATGGTTAGAAATTTGATGTTAATGTGACAGAAGGTCTTCACTGGAGTACCACAGGGATCTATCTATGCTTGGCCTTATGATGTCCTACATTTTTATCAGTACCTTGGATGAAAGCTTAGGTGACATGCTCACCAAATTTGCAGATGATGCTAAAGTATGAGGACTAGCTAACACTTTGCATAAGAGCCAGGATCCACAAAGATATAGACAGACTAGAGCACTGGGCTAAATCTAGAAAGATGAAACTCAATAGAAACAAATCTAAAGTCTTTTGTTAGGGCAGAAAATTCACTCACAAATGAAAGTGGAAGAGCCTTAGAAAACAGTTCTGAACAAAAATCTGGGGGTTTAACGGGTTGAGAGCGCAACACAATTTGTTGTGCTGTGGCAGCTACAGAAATTAGAGCATTCTTGGGCATTATTAAGCACAGATTCCTGGAATACGGAGGCGATGAACCCAATGCGATTAACCTTCATCAGCACTGTCATGTTCAGTGCCACAACTTAAGAAAGAAAAACAAGCTAGGCAACACCCAGAGGAGAGCAAGCAGAACAGTGAAGGGCCACCAGACCATGGAAGGAACTGTACATGTTTATTCCAGAGAAGAAAAGACTCAGGGGACTCAGGAATAAATGGAGTCTAACTACAAATTATCTGAAGGGCTATTATACAGTTGACATAATGATATGTATTCTGTTCAGTCTCAAAGATAGAACCTGAAGCAAAGGGGGGAGATCTCCAAGAGGACGCTTTTGAGAGGATGTCAGGAAGAACTTTCTAATGTTCTCCAGAGTACAGTGTGCCAACCCGAAGGACTCCCCCCTCAGTGAGGGTTATACTGTAGAGTCCCTTCAGCATGGGTTAAACCAAATGGACACTGAACTCCCTTCCTACTCTCTAACTCTGTGAATGGAGTTGGGGGTTGCCAAATGCTTGGACAGACAGCTAGATCTTTTTTTCCCTTTCCTTTCTTTCTCCTTTTTCATTGCTTCTTCTTTCCTTCCTTTCTTTTCTTCCTTCTTTTCTACTGCCTCCCCTTCCCTCTCCTCCCCTCCCCTCCCCTTCCCTTCCCTTCCCTTCCCTTCTTTCTTCAAACCTTTGGAAACTCCTGGTAAGACAACAGCCTCTTTGGTGCACTTCTGGGCCTGCTCTATATAGTTCAGTCTTCTAGAGCTCCAAGGGCTCCACCCCACCCCAACACACTCCAGCCTTGTGAGGTTAGTTGAGTTTGCAAACATGTATAAGGAGGCAGGTCTTCCAGACTCAGAGGCTGCTTCTCCAGCTAATGTTCAGAAGTGTTTCTTGTTATGCTATAAAACAAAACAAAACAAACAAAAAAACCCTTTCTCCTTTGGAGGTTCGTCTAACTAGGGAAGCCTATAGAGCTATGTTTCTACAGGGTATAAATTGCAAATCCAGAGCTAAAGTCTGATGCTTCAGTCCAGACCTGCTTTTTAAACACTCGAGAAAATATAAATCTTTAGAACCCTGATCTGCCCTTCACATCTGCTCTGGGCTCATAGCCAGATTCAAAACGGGTGACAACCTATTGTCCAAGTGAGACACTGTATAAGCTACTTTATACCATGCAAAAGATTTCCCAGCTTGATAAGCTAGTGTAATGTGATAGAAGGTCGAGATTTGAAAGCCAAAGGGGGAGGGGATCTTAAGCAGATACCGACAGCTCCCTCACACACAAAAAGTGGGAGGGAAGATCTTGGGGGCCTCAGAAACATCAGCCAACATTTATGAGACAAACAAACTAGAGGAATTCAAGCCACAAGCCTGTTTTATCCAGCACTCTCCTGCATGTGCTCCCTCTGGAGGATATACTTATAGCTTTTGGGGTAAATGGGTGAGAACAGACAGAGGTGGCAAAAGGAATCCGGAAGAAATACTGGAAGGCTGCAGCTGCTATTTCAGAGGAACACAGCTGGGTTAGGGAGTTCCCTCCTCCATTTCATAGGTGTCTTTAAGTGAAGTGGACCAAAAGGTAATTTAATGCCACTTTCAAAGGTGTCCCAAGATCTTCCTCTTCCTCCTTCTGAAAGTATCAGGTACTTTTATTTCTGCAAGCATTCGACTTCCCAAACAGTCCAAAAGTCATTTGGCCAAACTGAGTCCCCTAATCGGAGGGAAAGATTTCAGTGACAATGTAGGGCAAGAGGAATGACTTCTCTTTTTTAATTTATCTTTTTTTCAGTTAACAAAAATCTATTTTCTCTCCTCTATCAATCCATATAAAAGAAAGAAAAGTAAAGAAAAAGAAAACTTGTGTAACAATTATTTGTTGTCGAACAAAAATTCCTGCATTAACCAGGTAAAAAAAGCCTCAATATGCACCATGAGTCTATTACCTCTCTATTAGGATGTAGGCACCATGTTTTATCAACTAGTCCTCTGGAACTGTGGCTAGTCATTGCATCAATTAGAATTAGTTCTTTCAAAGTTGTCTTTACAGTCTTATGGTGTAAATTATTCTCCTGGTTCTGCTCACTTCACACAAATCTTCCCTGATTTCTCTGATATGATTCCCTTGATATTTCTTTATAGCACATTAGTGCTTTATTAAATTCATGTGCCATAATTCATTCAGCTGTATGACATATTCTGATGGCCTCACCTTCTTCCAACTGTGGCAAGGCTGCCTATATTTGAGACAGTAAATTAAGTTACTTCTACCCCAAACCACTTTACCAGAGTAAGAATCAGCCAAGAACATGTTTAGGCATGGGGCACTCTTGGTGACCTCCCTAAGATCCCATGGATTTAATGGTCTCTATACTGAAAACTGTCACATCTCTATAGCCTGCCAGATTCATCCAGCACTCTGGACATCTCCAATATATTCAGAACAGAAGTCTGCATCTGTTCCACCCAAACCGTCCCTTCTTCTTCACTTCCCTGTTCCTCTCTAAGGCCCCATCATCGTCCTGGTTAGCCAAATATCCTGCTCTCTTCTCCACTTCTCCCTGTTTTCACCTTAATTGAGGCCCTCATCATCTTTGGCCTGGACTATTACAATAGCTTCCTAATTGGTCTTGCTGACTCAACTCTCTCCTGACTCAAATCCATCATTCTCCACTCTGTTGCCAAAGGGAGTACCCAAAAGCAAAGGTCTACATTAACCAGCAGATCCCCATTATCTCAAGGATCAAAAACAATTTTCAGTTGGCATTCAACACCCATCACAACCTGGCACTAACCCACCTATCCAGTATTCACACCTATTATTCCCCTTACCTTCAAGATTTGCTTCAAGCACTAACTTTTACAAGAAATCCTGTGCCTCCCCTCCTCCTCCTCCCCAATGACCTCGTACACACTTTGTATTTGCCTTTAATTGTAGATGCTATATCCACTAATAGAATATAAGTTCCTTAAGAGGGACTATATCTTTCTTTAAATTTTTTTTAACATCCCAACTCCTGCCAAAAGTGTTTAAATAAAATGCCCATCAACCAATCCCACTTTGTAAACTCTCTTTGGAATTACTGATAGAAGCAGGGCAGAGATGGCCTAGTTAATGGTGAAGGTTCAAATTCCCATTCATTTGGGTCACTGTCCAATAACCTAGGTCCCTTATCACCCACTGGACTCCCAGTTTCGAGGTTTCACCAAGCAAGGAAGGAAAGGAGAATTTATAATGCCCACCCTTTAAGACAGGCGCTATGCTAAATGTTGTATAAATGTCCTTTCATTTGATGCACAACAACCAGGGCAGGTGCTGCTATGACTCCTGTTTTACAACTTCAGACAGAGGCTGCCTCTGGCCAGTAAAGGTCAGAGCTTCCCTGATTCCAAGCCCAGCGCTCCATCTGCTGCACTGCTTCTCCATGAGGGTTATAGTGCACATTGGCTTCAGAGGGGCAGGGGCAGAGTCTCATGTTTTATTATTCAACATAAAAGATTGGCCTGATGGTTACACAAATGGGCTCCTGGAACAGGTAGGAATTTTGGTGTGGAGTTGCAAGGTCCCCCTGAGGTCATCTAGCCCCACCATTTTAGAGCAGAGGGCCAAAGAAATTAAATGACCTGCAGACGGTCATATGGGTAATAAGTGATGGGGCAGCTGTAATGGACAGAGAGCCAGGCCTGGAGTCATGAAGACTCATCTTCCTGAGTTTGAATCTGGCCTCAGACACTTACTAACTGTGTGACCCTGAGCAAGTCACTTATCCCTATTTGCCTCAGTTTTCTCATCTGTCAGATGAGCTGGAGAAGGTAATGGCAAGGCACTCCAGGATCTCTGCCAAGAGAGTTCCAAATGGAGTCATGAAGAGTTAGAAATGATTGAAATACTGAACAACAAATGATAGAACTTGGATTTCGTTTTTTTTGGAAATCAGAGTTAAGTGACTTGCTCAGGGTCACACAGCTAGTAAATGTCTGAGGCCAGATTTGAACTCAGGTAATCCTGACTTCAGGGCTGCCATTCTATCCATTGTGTGACCTGGCTGTCCCTGAATTTGGTTTCAAACATAGGCTGACTGAAAGTCCAACCCCTCCCCACTCAGAATGGGGCCCAACACATTTACTTAGCCTCAGACTACCAAGCTCAATGAGTAGATGGTGATGCTGATGAGGGCACAGTCACGAGGCTCACTGACTTACTCTTGAGCTGTCAGGATTTGTGCAGAGCTAAGACTGTGTCTATCTTGGCAATCAGCAATAGCTGTTTATTATTTGGAGAGCTGTGGAAGATGGGCCAGGGCTCCATCTTGTGCTCAAACACAGACAGGTCTACTAGGGTTTGGCCTTCCAGCAACATCCCTGCAAAGGAGGGTCATCTGCTACCCTCAGATGGACTGGAAATCATTGCAGATTGAGTCTTGGGTCAAGCGAATACCAACGAGAGAAAACAACAGAGTCTCTGTTAAATTGCTGGAACTGTTTTGGCTACAATTAAGAAGACATTTTATGAACTGAATGGAATTCATAATGGGAACACAAGGACTTCTCACCAAGGACTCCTGCTATCCTCTCTGCTCCTCCCTACCTCTGTTTGGGCTTTGGAACCCAAGATTACTTCTCTTGGTCTTTGGGGATTTCTAGACCATGCTATCCACATTGGCTAGCCTTTCTGGGTTTGCCTCATCCCCCCCGCCCAGATCTGACAAGCACACCATTTATGCTTTTGTTCAAGGTTACCCAACCTCAGACCAAGAAGGGATCTTTGCAGTGCTCAACTAGGGTCTCTGGAAATATTAACAAGTAGTATTTAAGTCCAGTTATACAATCACAAAGGCTCCCTAACTGTGATCCCTTGGGCTGGGCACTTAGCCTCCCTGGGCCTCAATTTCCTCATCTGTAAAATACGAGCAGGTGAACTATATGTCATCTAAGGCTCCTTGGAACTCTAAATCTTTGATGCTTGGAAATGCCCACTAAATCCTAAGACTAGCCACGAGCAGCACCATTTGAAGGCTATTTGTATTAAAGACAAAGGCCTATGTTAGGGGGCAGTTTAGAATCTCTACATGAAAGTGGGAGCAGGAGCCAAATCCCTCATACATATGTAATTCTAGGCTCTGCTCAATGTCCATCCATAGCATTGGCTAAGCTCGATAGACAGGTGGCCTGTCCAGGATATCAGGCCAACTAGAGTGCACCATCTGGACCAGCATTCTTGGTCCAATTCATTCTTCCTGAGTTTGGATACTTGGGCCAATCTGGTGAGTGGCTCCAGGGCTCTGCTGCCACTGTCTGAGGACAGTAGAATGATTGAGAAGGTCTATATGAAAAGACTCCCTTGCCATTTGAGGCCTGTTAGACATTCCCTATGGTAGTGGCCAACATCTCTAGCACAAAGGACACCTTTTCGTGCCTAGTTGGAATGAGATCGATTTAGCCACCCAAGGTCCCATGTGATCTTAGGCCAGGCTTGACCAGACTGGACATCAATGGTACCCAGAGATCTACTTTCCCTTCCCCCCAAAAAAAACTTGCAAACTTTCCTTAATGAAATCAGCTGGAGTCAAAGCATAAAACAAGAAAGACTGAACCTGGGAACAATTATACAAACTGATAGCAAGATAAGCAGAACCAAGGGAGTAATTTATACTCTAACAGCACAAGAGGAGAGAGGATCCAGAGAAGTAGCCACGTTGGTATTTGGTACAGAAAGTGTTAAGAGAACAACTAGATGTCCCTCCGCTTTTTTTTTATTAAAGTATAGAATTAAATAAGTTCTATGAACTACGTATATGCATATATGTGTGTGTATGTGTATATATGTATGCATATACACACGTACATATAAACAGGTATGGACCCAGTCATGTGTTGGTAGATGTTTAATAACTGGCTTGGGGGGAGGGGCAGAAATGTATGCACAACACACTTTAAGTTTAATGCCCATCATTAACATTTTCTCCATCACTTTCTTCAGTTTAGACAGTCAACAAAACAAGAAATTAAGCCCTGATCTGTAGCATTTGCTGATTTTCAAGGTTTAAATAAATACTCACACTGAAAATTTAACAATCACCTTTTAAGCCAGCTCCAATGCACCACTATATGGGGCCCCCAAAGCCCCCACACCTCTCCTGTTCCCATAAGTCATTTCTTGATGTAGTTCAGACCCCACCATTTGTAAATAAATAAGGAAAACCAGGCAGTGACCACATCTAGCAGCATATTCCTTTCCATGCCTTTAGTCAGGCACCTTGCTCCCAAGAGGAGGGATGCAGGTGCCATTGTCCACTGGAACCAAGATGAGCCCTTCTAAATTGTAAGGGATGCCTCTTGTGCTCAAGCTTCCCTTCCACCTCCCAGTCAGGTTCCCTGGGGAAGCCAGGATCCTTGAATGCAATCACACCCATAAGGACCCAGAGGCTTGGAGCCCAGCTGGCCACAAGGACTGTGCATGCCAGGGCATAGCCATCTACATCAACAGAGGCACCAGGCTTTATTCCTCCAAATTGTTTGCCTCAAGTCCACACTGGATTCCAGTTAGATGGGGAACTAGTAGTATGAGAGATCAGGTATCACAGCTATGTTCTTTGTTCTGTTCTTTCAGTCATATCTGACTCTTCTTGCCCCCTTCTGGGGTTTCCTTGGCAGAGATACTGGAGGGGTTTGCCACTTCCTTCTCCAGCTCATTTTACAGATGAGGAAACTGAGGCAAACAGGGTAAAGTGACCTGCCCAGGGTCACACAGCTGGTAAATGTCTGATGTCAGATTTGAACTCTGGAAAAAGTCTTCCTGACTCTGGTCCCAGCACTCTATGCACTGTGATGCCACCTAGCTGCCCACTTATTCTCTAAATGAGTCTAATCTGGTATCCCAAACCCAGTTACTTGCTACTATAGAAAGGAGGGATGGTGAAGGGAACAAAAATGTATTAAGCACCTACTATGTGCCAAGCACTTTACAAATATTTCATTTGACCTGAACAACAGCCCTATTAGGTAGATATTATTATGTAAATATGATGACATTTATAGCAGAGGAAACTGAGGCAGACAGCAATTAGATGACTTGCCCAGGGTAACACAGCTAGAAAGTATCTGAGGCTAGACTTGAACTCAGGTCTTCTTCCCCCCCCCCCCCAGACCCAGTGCTATATGCACTGTGCCACCAAGCTGCCCAATGTACATAATCACCTTGAGGGTAAGAGAAAGTTCAGTCTTGCAGGTGGTATTTAGGTGACATTTTACTTTAGAACCAAATCATCTCTGACCAAGAAATTTCTATTTTCTATAATTTGTATTTTCATATAATCTCCTAAATGTGGATATTAACTCAAACTTTTTTCTTGGGTGTGTACTTTTCAGCTTCCTATGAGGAAGAGGTAGTGCTTTATGATTTGGTCCAAGCATCATTCCCATTTTACAGATGTGAACTGGTTCAGAGGTGGTGAATTTTCCATAGTCAAATGTGAGCTCCCATTACAGCTGGGAATCCCACCCATGTCCCCTGACCAGGCCTATCTAGGGCCTGCCTTACAAACAATTTGTAAATATTCCTCCCCCTAAGGTATGAAGGTCTTTGTTTAACATCAAAGTTTCATGGGTCTCCAACATGATATTTGTACGATTAATACCCTTAATTATTAATGAAGCTGTTGGCTAAAGGTCCCTTGCAGTGACTCCACAGATCTCCTAGTTGGGAAATACTAGACAGCAGGTGTATGGGTGTTAAGGAGGACCAGCTTCTCTGGAGTGAGGGCTTGCTGAAACCTTTTCAGGGCTGCTCACCCACCTTTGGTGCCCATCTAGCACCCAACTCTCACATGTGCTGTGGCATGGACGGTGGTTACACACCAGTAAACCATCTTAGCACACAGGCTAAACCAGATTGAGGGTAACTGAGGGGCCACAAACCCATCAATGAGTTAGGGGATGTCTGCCCAAGCATAGGAAGACATCCCCCAGTGGAATGGGGGGATGAGAACGACTTGTTCCAAAGGCCATGGGCTGAAGCAGGTGTTGTGGAGCGCTCAGAGCTTGGTCAGACAAGGAAGATGCCAAGGCCATCCAGTGTATCTTGGGCCATGGTCAGTCATCCTGACTTTTGTGGTGCCACTGGACTTTGATGACTCTGGAAGCCAGAGTGAGGCCGATGGCTTTGTGAAGCTCTACCTCACTAAAATCCAATCCATGCTCAAGTCAAGATATCACCCCTGATGTCACTGGGCCTCTTTGAAAATGAAGGACAAATGCCACCAAGACCAATCTCATCGTGGCACAGCAGAAAAGAGACAGCTGGTGGGAATCACTGGGCCATAGATTCAGAGCTGGAAAGGTCTTAGAGTTGTTCTAGGTCAAAACCTTTTTCTGTAAGTGAGGAAGCTGAGGAAAGCACAGACAGGTCATGTGACCTGTCTAGCATCACACAAGTAAATGTCTGACATCAGATCTGAAGATTCCAGGGCCACTTCCTCAGCTACTGCACTAGTTTGCCTCAGATATCAGTTACTGGTGTAGATTCCACTCCTGTCATAGGATGTCATTCGTAAAGAGCCTGTGCACCTACCAAGGGAAAAGGGAAGGACAAACCAAATCAAAGCTCAGCCCATCCAACACCCCATGAGCACTTACTCCCCATCTGTGCCCTCACACCACCCCATTCAACTGCCATTCTTCAGAGAATGTAGAAGAAAGAACCTAGAAGAAAGACATTTTACCACACAGACTTTTCCAGCTCACACTTAAATGTGGCAATGGTGTTTCTATACTTCAGTTAAGCAGGTATTTGAATGAGGTACCAATGCCAGACCAGGTTGTGGTGAGACCCAGACCTCCCTCCCCACTGCCTTTGCCCTCCTCTACCTGCCCATTCTCCTCCACACTGGCCCACTGCCCTATCCACTAGCCCTTTTCCAATCCCTAAAAAGAAAACAGACTTCTCACCACCTGCTGTTGGCTTCCCAGCTCCCTTTAGACAGTCTGTTACCTCGTTGAATATTAAGGATCTCAGGAGGCACCCCCCTGGATCACACCTACCCATGCCTTTGGGCAGATGGCTGAGCACAAGTAAGACAAGTTAGCATGTTGTTAAGCATGTCCTGTGTACAAGGTTGGTAGGGTTTGGAGGCATCTGTATGTAGCACTGAGATTCTAAGGAAGTTGAGAAGCAGTATGTTGTTGTGGATAGAGGGCTGAGCATGAGTCAGGAAAACCTCGGTTCAAATCCCACTAAAGATACTTAAACTCTACATAACCCTGGTCTAGTAATTAAGCTCCATGCCTTTCCATTCACTCACAATGAGGTGTCCCTTTATAATGTTAAATCAATGATCCTATGAGTGGGAAGGAAAACAGAGACTAAGCTAGTATTCCAGCCCACATAGACAAACATCAAATAGTTCAGTGTTAAGTTATGAAACACTTTCTTGAGGATAACCCCAGGAGTCAAGAAGTATCACTCCCATTTTTAGCTGACGAAGTTGTAGCACAGCGAAACTGATGTGCCCAAGGTCCCCTTGCATTAATGGGCAGCAGAGCTGAGTCACTAACCTGGGGCTTCTGAATGAATATTTCTTCCAGTGCCTCACACTGCCTTGACTTTACAACATAAGCTACAGTATAACTAACTCCATGGGAGAGATAAATGGGCCCAATCCTAGATGTTACTCCAATTCCTTTGGGTGGATCACAGTGGCAGCTGAGTTTACAAAATAAAACAAATTATGGCATATGAATGTGATGGAATATTACTATGCTGTAAGAAATGATGAAGGGGACAGTTTTAGAGAAACTTGAGAAGACTTGTATGAACCAATGCAGAAAGAAGCAGAACCAGGACAATTTACAATATTGTAAAAATAAATCACTTTGAAAGACTTAGAGGACAGATCTCTGGGCATCTACTTTATCATTTGTAAATGAGGGGGATGGACTATATAGCCACTGAGGTCCTTTCTAATTTAAAATCTAGCATCCTATGAGTGTCAGTTTGATGACACTTCTATGCTTATAGCACCAAGGTAGGTGAGACCTCCCACATTCCATCACTGAAGTGAGACTTAAAAACTCAAAGAAGATTGTATCTCACTTCTAGAACTAGAGACACACTCTCAGGAAATACCTGGACTTGCATACCTGAAAACAAGACTATCTGAAATATACCTGAGTCTTGAAAATAGGGTTTAATAGTAGAGTGTGCTCTTGGTTCCTCCCAAAAAAAGTGACTTCATTGAGATAGCACTTGACTGGAGAATCTATCTAGTTTAAGGCCTCCATAAAGACAACTGTTCTCAGAGTCAAAGTGGAAAAGATAACTTGTCCACTAAGCTTTTTCTAAAGGACTTTCCTTATACTTTCAAAAATTGTGAATTCCAATTAAAATGTGCATTTCCATGCACACATATAGTATAACATGATATATACGATGTATACAGATACACATCTAGTAGGCCATGATTTCAAGACCTTTCATCAATCTGACTGTTCTCTAGAAGCCTTCTCTGTTTTCATAAGGAGGATCTCTATCCCTTGGTCCCAGGTGGAAGGGATGAGGCTGGTGGAGGGGGTCTAGGAGCAGAAACTAGGTCTGAGGTCTAGAAAGGGAAACTCTAATGAGGGCCAATCTCTGACTGGAAGGATCCTAGAGCAAACAGGAAAACAGCTTCTCCCATCCCCCCATCCCTCCATCAAATAATACTCTATGGAGTGCACCAAATGCTGCTACAAAATTTCCCCTGAATTGATACAACCATAGGGTGTGACAGGTGAAAATTACCTTAGGGAACCACTCATTTCATTTTATAGATGGCAAAACCAGTTGACAGTGACAGGACTTGCCCAAGTTCCCACAGCTAGGTAGTGGCAGAGTTGAGATGGGAACCCAGATGTCCTGTGATGATCACACTGCAGGGGAGGGATGACGGTACTGTACACTGGATTTGGCATCAGGGAGAAATGAGTTAAAATAAGGCCTCTGGCACGTATTAACTGTGTAATGCTGGACAAGCCACTTGAACTCTCCGTGCCTCAGTTCCCTCATCTGTAACATGATAGCAGCTAGCATTTATATAGAGCTTTAAGATGTGCAAAGCTCTTAAAACATGTCATCTCCTTCCAGTCTCACAATAAGCATGTGAGATCAGTGTTTATCCTCATCTTACAGATGAGAAAACCGAGGCTGACAGAGTTAAGTGACTTGCCCAGTCTGCAGCAGATTTAAACCCAGGTCTTCACGGACAAGAAGCTCAGTATTCACAATGGAACCTGCAGTGAAAGGAGGGGGCTGGGCTCAGTGACTTCCCAGGTTCCTTCCAGATCTCAAACTTATCATGCTATGATCACACCATGATTATATTCTGTAATGTCTTTAACATTTATTGGTAAGTTAAGTTCGATTTCCTCAGATATGTAAGAGAAACAATAGCTCTATGAAACAGTTACTGAAGCACTCCCTCTGACTCAGATTTCTGAGACCATTCGTTGCTGAGTTTTGAATTGTGGCAGGCTGTGGTAAAACAGGGAGACATGAACAGGACTCTCGTAGGATTGTGGGACAAAGATCATTTGCCTGATTCTAGAGAGTAGGTGGAAATGTTATTCAGGGTCATTTGCAGAAAGGGTTCAGAGTTTGATCCCCAAAAGAGAAAAGTAAAAGGACATTCCAGAAGTCCATCATCTATGATTGAAGTTTAAAGTGATAGATACAAGAGCTGCTATTGAGGAGTAAGTCTAGATGAATGGGGGAACAGTTTGGAAACAGGGAATCAGAAAAGTCAAGCAGGGATCAACCAATTTGGCTGAGGTATTCTGGCCAGTAAGCTGCTAACTAAGCATGATGTGTCAAGTGCAGCATTGAACGTATCTTTGTAAGGCAGAAGCTTCATTCATAAAAGAACTTTTATGGACACTTTCTGTGGCAGAAGGTGGCTATCAAAGGTTACAGTTCTAGAGTGGCAAGAACATAGGTTTTCCGGACTCACGTTCCTTCTTGGCAGGTTTCTCTAAGTGTGTGCTCCCTACCCCTACCAGATACTGAGTAATGTTGGTGGGAGAGGGTGAGCCTGACTTTGTGTGGCTTGTGATGTATTTGTTACTTATGCATTTTCATAAATTAATATAAGAATACTTGTGGTGCTATTTATTTTGCCTGATTGCTAAGTAAATGGTTATGTTTCAGATCTAAAAACATTGTGAGTGGTTGAGTTTGTGTAAAAGGAAAATCATCAATGGTGATGAGTAGGACTCTGAGATACCTTGAGTGTAACCACCTGGTGGTCTTTCTTTCAGAAGCTACACTTGGCAGCATGAGGAAAGGTTGGAGTGATTAAGCCAGCCCAGAGAGTGAGCAGGTGTCCACAGCCTAGGAATATGCATCCTTACTCCATACTTCTAGCTCAGTGGCAAAGTGGACAGAGCGTGGGGCCTGGAATCAGGGAGGTCTGAGCTCTCAGCTGGCCTCAGACACTTACTAGCTGTGTAATGTTGAGTGAGGCACTGCGTTCTGTTTGCCTTACCTTCCTCATCTGTAAAATGGGAATAATAATAACATTCACCTCTCAATGTTGTTGTGAGGATCAAATGAGCTGATTGTAAAATACTTAGTGTAGTGCCTCAAACATAGTAAGTGAAATATGTTTGTTGTTGCTGCTGTTGGTAGCAGCAGTAGTGGTAGTAGTAGTAGGAAGAGGAGAAGGAGGCTGAAGAGGCTGAGAAGGAGGAGGAGGCTGAGGAGGAGGAGGAGGAGGAGGAGGAGGAGGAGGAGGAGGAGGAGAGGAGGAAAAGTAGGAGAAGGAGGAGGAGGAGGAGGAGGAGAAGGAGGCTGAGGAGGAGGAGGAGAAGGAGGCTGAGGAGGAGGAGGAGGCTGAGGAGGAGGAGGAGGAGAAGGAGGAGGCTGAGGAGGAGGAGTAGGAGGAGGAGAAGAAGTAGGAGAGGAGGAGAAGGAGGAGGAGGGAGACTGAGGAGGAGGAGGAGGAAGAGGAGAAGGAGGCTGAGGAGGAGGAGGAGAAGGAGGTGGAGGAGGAGAAGAGGAGGAGGAGGAGAAGGAGGAGGGAGGAGACTGAGGAGGAGGAGAGGAGGAAGAGGAGAAGGAGGCTGAGGAGGAGGAGAAGGAGAAGAAGGAGGGAGAAGAGGAGGAGGAGGGAGGAGAAAGGAGGAGGAAGGAGAGGAGGAAGAAGGAGAGGAGGAGGAGGAGGAGGGAGGAGGAGGAGGAGGAGGAGGAAGGAGAGGAGGAAGAGGGAGAGGAGGAGAAGAAGGAGGGAGAAGAGGAGGAGGAGGGAGGAGAAGGAGGAGGAAGGAGAGGAGGAGGAGGGAGAGGAGGAGAAGGAGGAGGGAGAAGAGGAGGAGGAGGGAGGAGGAAGGAGAGGAGGAAGAGGAGAGGAGGAGAAGAAGGAGGGAGAAGAGGAGGAGGGAGGAGGAGGAGAGGAGAGAAGGAGGAGGAGGAGGAGAAGGAGGAGAGGAGGAGAGAGGAGAAGGAGGAGGAGGAGGAGAGAGGAGGAGGAGGAGGAGGAGGAGGAGAAGGAGGAGGAGGAGGCTGAGGAGGAGGAGAAGGAGAAGGAGGCTGAGGAGGAGGAGAAGGAGAAGGAGGAGGAGGAGAGGAAGAGAAGGAGGAGGAAGAGGAAGAGGAGGAGGAGGAGGAGAAGGAGGAGAAGGAGGAGGAGGAGGAGAAGTAGGAGAAGGAGGAGGAGGAGGAGGAGAAGGAGGTGGAGGAGGAGGAGGAGGAGGAGGAGAAGGAGGCTGAGGAGGAGGAGGAGACTGAGGAGGAGGCTGAGGAGGAGGAGGAATTACCCCAGGAGCCTCTGCCTGGACTTGTTCCACAAAGTGACTGTGCTCCCCTAAGGAAGAGGTTCTATCTGACAGATACACTCTACATCCTCCTCTACAGGGAATCCATGACTTTCTGTTCTCACTAACCTCACAGAATCCTGTCTGTCCCAAATTTAATACATTATACTCCTCTACTCAGAGGAGCTAGGTGGGGTAGTAGATAGAGCACTGGTCTTTGAATCAGGAAGACTCCTCTTCTTGAGTTCAAATCTGGCCTCAGACATTTACTGACTGTGAGACCCTGGACAAGTCACTTGACCCTATTTACCCCAGTTCCCTCATTTATAAAATGAGCTGGAGAAGGAAATGTCAAAACACTCCAGTTTCTTTGCCAAGAAAACCCCAAATGGGGTCACAGAGAATTGGATATAACTGAATAAAATTCCTCTACTTCGTAAGTAATCGCAGAATCCTAGGAATCATCTAGTCTCACACTCACATTTTACAAATAATGAGAATGAGATCCAGAGGAGGGAAAGGAATTTTTCCAAGATCTCACAGAGAAGTGGGAGACAGGGGCGGCAGTGGGGGGAGGAGCTCAAACCTGCTTCTTCTGACTCCTCATCTAAAGCTATCCCCACAATTACTCCATTTCACTGTTCCATGCTCCCTATTCCCAGCAAAAGGTTTGATAACAGAGATACATGAAAGCTACAAAGATGCACACACTCATCTACCCAATGTCTGCCCTCAGCACCTGGAATTAGCCCTAGAGGCTGGTTCTGAAAAGCCACAGGGCTCAAGGATGACACAGATTTATTTTCAGGAAGACAAAGGGTTAGAGTCGGCAGACCCCAGGCACCTTTCATTAGATGAATCAGGTGTATCATAAGTATGCTTGCAGAGATTGTTAGAATTCCTTAGGTATCAAGTTCCTGACTTATGGACTCATCCATAATTCTAACAATTTATTCTTTATCTGCAGTTTCCCCCAACTACCCCTCTTCATAGGACCCTAGATCTAGAGGTAGCCAGGGCCTCAGAGGCCATGTAGTCCAATTCCACCATGTCAGGGATGAGAAAAGTAAGACCCAGGCAGACTGAGTGATTTGACCAAAGTTACATATGTAGTAATAAACATTTCTCTGCAAAAGTTAATCTGACTTTTGGTGGTTAAATGGAACTGGGATGCAGGGGATAGCCCCTACACTTGGAATAACATCATCAGTGGGGTCTGGAGCCAATGGCAAAGAACCCAAACACCTTCCAATGTCCCTTAAGGGTCCCAGAGAACTGTGGGGGAGGGATGAAGTGTAACATACCTGGCCTTTAGACAGTGGTAGGTAATAGTGTTATACCTATACATGTATGTGTTGTTTCTTCAATTAAATGTGAGCTCCTGGAAGGGGCTTTCACTTTGGGTGTTGTGTCCCAAACACTCACCAGGGGGCCTGGAATACATTAGGCATCTAATAAATGCCTGTTGATTGACTAGGAGGCAAGATAAAAAGAAAGGACCTCAAAGGCCATCTAATCCAACCTACTTACTTTACAGAGGAAGAAACTGAGGCCCAGGTAAGTTACATGATTCATCCCAGGTAACCCAAGTCATATGCCAGGCCCTGTAACTCTAGAGTTGGTCTTCTTTCCACTACACCACAATATCTCCCAAGTTAAAACCTCCAGGTTATGGGCTCTGGTCTAGACAGCAAAGCAGCTGGCAAGAATACAGTGGCCAGGGAGGGGGCAGTAAAGTGCCCCAAGGCTGGGGCTTGCCTGAAATAGTGAGCCAGCAGCAGGAGTCACCAGTCTATTCAGTGGGGGCCATAGGGAAGCTTATATAGATGAAAGAGTTAAAACCTCCAGGACCTCATATTTGGAATTGACAAGTGAATAGTGTGGTTATAACGGGACTTTGGGGCCAATTGTGTTGACAATAAATTGTACAATACTGTCCAGTGAACAGTGAACAGTGCTCCCTGTAGGGGGCCACGGGGGGCTTATATGTGGAGGAGAGAACTTTTACCTGGAGTTAATGATCCAAAGGTAGGAGGGAATGAAGTGGTAAGGGCAGCTCATGAGTCCATGAGGTTCAGAAATCTCTGCAAGGAAAAGATATTCATTCTGAACATTGTGGTGAAGAGGAGACACCGTAAAGTAGGACAGTACTGCAACTGCAAGGTACATGTATTGTATTAAAAGCCCATGTCGAATTTAATAGAGTTTTCGTGGTTTTCACAGTTTTATACAATCCTTTTTTTGTTTTCTTCATACAGAAACAATCATGTTTGTTGGTATCTGTCAAGTTTTTGTTTTCTCTAAATTTCAATGTTGTTGTGACTCTTACAGTCATGGTACGACTCAGGAAGATTCCTACACTGGAAGTGTGGCAGATGTTGTGGGCTTGGTGAGGCCACAGGAGCACGAGCAATCCATGTCTAGCTCACAAAGCTACTCCCTCCAGCCTATGCAGAAGCAGGCTGTCACTTTACTTCTATATGCTTTACTTGTCCAGACAGGAAATGTAGTACATAAGTTAGTTATAAGTTGGTCACAAGGTGGCACAACCTCAGGCCACAGTAGCCAAGGGACTTTTTCCAAAGCTATTCAAAGATCATGCAAGGCTTTTTCAGAAGACTATAGTGTCCAAAAGGCGATAGATGACAGGATTTAACTTAAAAGGATGGTGAGGGGCGTCTAGGTGGCGCAGTGAGTAGAGCTCCAGCCCTGGAGTCAGAAGGACCTGAGTTCAGATTCAGCCTCAGACACTTAATGTACACACAAACAAAAACCTAGCCATGTGACCTTGGGCAAGTTACTTAACCCCAATTGCCCTAAAAGGGGCGGCTAGGCGGCGCAGTGAGTAAGAGCACCAGCCTTGGAGTTGGGATGACCCGAGATCAGATCCAACCTCAGAAAATGAGCACCCACGCATAAATCAAATGACTAGCTGTGTAACCTTGAGCAAGTTACTTAACCCCAATTGCTTAGAAAAAAAAAAGGATGGTGAGATATAGCTGGACCTCCCCCTAAGAGCCAACATTGGGTATCTTTGGGGAATGGGGGTAGGGAGGTTGAGAGAATGAATTTACTGAAGCTGCTTGTGGTGGTCAGTCTTGGACAGTTGGTTCCTGAGATGAAGGCACCAACCACAATGGACCTGGCTCAGCTTTCTCACTCTATCCTTACTGATGTGGTGAGGAACAGCTCCACCCTGGGCCAGAAGACCTTGTCACTTATCTGAATAACTGTAGAGGGCAAGATTGGTGCCCCTGCAACTAGTTTCTGGGTTGGCTGAAAAGATTCGACAAGTGGAGGGCAACCAAAGGTGTTATCCATTCAGCTGGATGAAAGATAGCCCTATGGCCCTAGGAAGAATGGAGAGGATTCTAAAGCAGGTGCTTAAACACTTTTATAAGGAACAAGTAGTACACAAACCTTATCAGGGGAAGGTATATTACCTTTCTGTGGTACTGGCCTTATTTGTTTATTTTTGTTTTTATGACCAAGGGATCTTTCATCAGGTTTGCAGATGGGAATTTGATCCAGGGAGTCTAATTAGATTGTATTGCATAGAATGGGGCCCTGAGACTTAACTCTACCACTGCAATACCCCAAGAGCATGATGCCATTATAAATAAATTAACAAAAGTCATGAGGTCAGAAACCACTAAAGTTTGGGCAAACTTGTTTTAGGATTAGAAGAGGCACTTTGGTCATCCTGGACCACAGGAATCATACTGACACTCCTGTACTTTTGGTTAACACATACTTTTCAATCAGCTGGATCAGGAAACACTGAAAAATACCAAATAGTGTGCCAGTATCTGATGCAGGAAGGCTGTATAGAGTAATAGTGGAACCCTGGGAGGCTCCAAGAGACTGGGACCCAGTCAAAGACTGTCCTATTTAGCTGGAAAATCAGTCAGAAGTATACAAATCTTAGAGACTCAACCAGGTGGAACATACATAAATATACAAAGATACATAAAGTTAAGTTGTTGTTCAGTCACTTTCAGTTGTATCCAACTCTTCATGAACCCATTTGGGATCTTCTTGGAAAAGATACTGAAGTGGTTTGCCATTTTCTTCTCCAGGTTATTGCACAGATGAGGAAACTGAGGTAAACAGGGTGAAGTGACCCGCCCAGGGTCACACAGCTTTTAAGTGTCTGAGGCTGGATTTGAACTCAGGAAGAGGGGTCTTTCTGACTCTAGGTCTGTAACTCTATTCACTACGACACAATACAACTGAGCATATTACTGGGATGAGACAATATATAGAGTGAGCATAAATTAAAGATAAGGAGTGTTTCTTTCATATTTAATTTTCAGAAGTGAGCATCATTATGATTTGGTCACTTGAGGTCAAGTGGCTTTCTCAGAGGGTATTCCATGATCATGTACTGCCTTCCTAAAAGGCTGCATAATCACCACTGCTCACCAGAGGGTGCTCACCCAACTCTTAGACCAGACCATATTCCCAGATTGGCCCATTGGGTACTGGCTCTGACTTCAGCTGAGAACTAGAAGATCTAGAGTAAGCTCCCAAAATACAAAAATCGGAGAATCTCTTATCTCTGCTACTGAGCATTTGCATTGCTGGGACAGGGAAAACCTCCTGTAATTCATTTAACTCCCAAGAATTTGGATGCTGTGCCACTTGGTCAGTACTTAATTACTTCATTCTCTATAGTATCTTGTAGCAAAACACAGTTTCCCTGATTATTTCTTTTTCTTTCTTTTTTTTTTTGCTTTTTGGAGGGCAATTGGGGTTAAGTAACTTGCCCAAGGTCACACAGCTAGGTTTTTGTTTGTGTGTGCATTAAGTGTCTGAGGCCGGATCCAAACTCAGGTCCTTCTGACTCCAGGGCTGACGCTCTACTCACTGCGCCACCTAGCCGCCCCGATTATTTCTTTAAATTAGATTGATTTTTGCTTTGTCTTTGTCTGAGATCATGATTGGACTCCTGCTTTTCTTTTTTTTTTTTAACTTCATCTAAAGCACAATAGATTCTGCTCTAGATTTTTTTTTTTTTTGCCTTTTGGAGAGCAGTTGGGGTTAAGCGACTTGCCCAAGGTCACATGGCTATTTTTTATGTGTGTTAAGTGTCTGAGGCCAGATTTGAACTCAGGTCCTCCTGACTCCAAGGCCAGTACTCTATTCACTGCACCACCTAGCTGCCCCTCCAGATTCTTATTTGAACTCTGTATCTTTCTGTTTTAAGTGTGTCTCCTGTAACCAACATATTGTTATATTCTAGTTTCTAATCTATTTTGCTATCTGCTTCTATTTTATGGGTGAATTCATTCCATTCACATTCATATGACTGCTGACTCTGTATTTCCTTCCATCCTATTTTCTTCTCAAAACCTTTCACTCAAATCCTTCCCTATTTCTCTATTGGCTAAGATGGATTTCTGTACCCAACTGTGTGTGCATATGTATAATGAAAATGCAAATTTAAAGATCTTCCCTGCCCCTAGGCCCTTTGATAGGCTTAAGAGACTCTGAGAGTCTTCCTTGATTTGAAAATATATTCTGCCCCCTAATAGGCTGAATGTGGTCATATGGAGCCAGTGGCAGGAGGCTTGATTTTCAGGAATGCCCACACCTTGATGTTATGTGATTGGGCAGTGGGTCAAGAGGGTAGTTACATTCTCTGACCCAGGAGAAGGCTATATAATCCCTGATGTGAGGCTTTGCTTTGGGGCTCACTTTGAGAAGTGTTGTGTGATTTGACTAGATGAGACTCTGGGCAGCCGTTGAGAGCCCCCCAGCTTTGAAAACCCAGATGTTGATGCTTCCCTCTCAGGTAAATGTGATTTGGTATGGATGTAATGGTTGGACAGTTTGGAAGCCTGTCTGCTTGATCTGTTTCTCTGTCTTGTAACTTCTGTCTGTATACTCTGAAGTTCGAGGTGCTGACCTTTTTCCCCTGAACTAGGTAAACTATATATGTTTGATTGATTAAAGTAAGCCTGTTAGCCTATTTTGAGTTGCTTTCCTTTAGAAAAGCAGATCTAAGAACCTGTGTTGGCAGCCACCCTGGGGATGTTGGGGTGCTTGCTGCTACAATATGCTTTCTTCCCTCCTTGAACTAGTTTAGTTGAGAATGAAGTTCAACTACTGCCTGCTTCCCACCCAATTTTCCCTTCACTGTCAAAACTGTTCCTCTCACACCTTTTATGTGAGATATTTTTTCCCATTATTGTTCTCCCTTCCTCCTTCTCTCTGTGCATCCCTCTTTCCCACCCTTTAATTCTTCTTGCCCTCTGTCTAAGCAGACTCCATCTAAGTGCCCTTATGATGATAAAGTTCTTAGATCATCTTCCTATACAGGAATGTAAACAGCTTAACTTTCGTAAGTCCCTTATGATTCTTCACTCATGTTTACCTTTTTATGCTTTTCATAAGTTTTGTTTTTGAATGTCAAAATTTCTATCAGCTCTTTTCATCAGGAATGTTTGACAATCTTTTATTTCATTAAATATCCATTTTCCCCTTGTAGGGATTATACTTAAGTTTTCCTGGGTAGATTCTTCTTCATTTTTTTTTTTAATAAAGCAATTGGGGTTAAGTAACTTGCCCAAGGTTACACGGCTAGGTTTTTGTTTGTGTGGATTAAGTGTTGGAGGCCGGCTCCAAACTCAGGTCCTTCTGACTCCAGGGCTGGTCCTCTACTCACTGTGCCACCTAGCTGCCCCCTGGGTAGATTATTCTTGGTTGTAATCCTGGCCCCTTTGTTTTTCAGTATATCATATTCCAAGCCCCTTACTGCTCCTTTATAGTGGTAGTTGCTAAATCTTGATCCTGACTGTGGCTCCACAGTATTTGAACTATTTTTTTCTGGCTTTTTTTCTCCTTTCTCCTTTTTTTTTCCCTCCTTTACCCTGGAGCTCTGGATTTTGGCTACAATATATCTGGGAGCTTTCATTTTGGGATTTCTTTCAGGAGGTGACTGATGGATTCTTTAAATTTCTACTTTGATTCTGGTCCTAAGATACCTGGGCAATTTTCCTTTATAATTTCTCAAAATCCTCTGTCTAGGTTCTTTTTTAAAATCATGGCTTTAAGGCAGCCAAATAATTCTCAAATTATCTCTCTTTGGTCTATTTTCCAATTCAGTTGTTTTTTAGATGAGATATTCCACAACTTCTTCTTTTTAAAAAATTCTTCTGACTTTGTTTTATTGTTTCTTGATAGCTCATGGAATCATTAGCATACAATTGACCAAGTCTAATTTTTAAGGAATTATTTTCTTCGGTATTTTTTGTGCATCTTTTACTACACTGTTAACTTTCTTTTCATAACTAAGCATTAAGATAGGTGAGCAAAATGAGGATGGATGAATTTCATTGTTACCTTCAGACTTGAACTTATCATATCCCTTCATCTGGAGGGTACACCTTTTTAAACACCTCCTAAGACTACACTCATCTTTATTTATTTTTTTCTGGTATGTGTTTTCTTTCACAACATGACTAATATGGAAATATATTTTGCATGATTGCACATGTATAACCTATATAACATTTCTTATTGTCTAGGGGAAAGAGGGAGGGTGAGAGATTTGGGACCCAAAATTAAAAAAAAAAAACAAATGTCAAGATTTGTTTTTCCATGTAATTGAGAAAAATAAGATTATTTTTAAAAAGTGATTTGAGAGCAAAAAAAAAAAAAAGACAACCAATTGGTTTTCAAAGCACCTTTAAAAATGAATAAATTCCCTACCTACAGTGAAAGCCTGTTTGGAAGTATCTTTTTTTTTTTGGGGGGAGGGCAGTTGGGGTTAAGTGACTTGCCCAAGGACACATGGCTAGGTTTTTGTTTGTATGTGTTAAGTGTCTGAGTCTGGATCCAAACTCAGGTCCTTCTGACTCCAGGGCTGGTCCTCTACTCACTGAGCCACCTAGCCGCCCCCCTGTTTGGAAGTATCTTAAACTGCAAAATGTCCACTGAGGGGCATATAGGGACATATCAAGTGCCCTTCACAACCACATAACAAGCCTACAAAAGTGGAATTGTATTTTTCCCAAGACATAACATTATATCCCAAACTTAACCTGGCTATGACCCCATGCCTGGAATGCTCTCTCTCATTTCCACCTCTTGGCTTCCTTCAAGTCCCAGGTAGAATTCCTCCTTTGCTGATGCCCTTAACTCTTGTGGCTTCCTTCTTCAGAACATTTCTAATTTATCCTGTAAATACATTGTTTTTATGATGCTATCTGCACACTGTCTCCCCCAGTAGACTGTGTGCTCCTTGAAAGAAGGGACTTTTGCCTCTCTTGTTGGCCACAGTGCATGTTTCCTGGCCCACAGCAGGCACCTGATAAATGTTTACTGACTGACTTAGCAGAGAATGTTGAGCTCCAGAATCCCCTCATGCCTGGGGAAAATGTTGAGTGGACACATACCTGCCTTTCCTTCCCCTCCCACATTCTCCCACCCTGAATCTCATCTACAACATCTCTGATAAGTGCTCATTCCCCTTCTGGGAACTGTTTTCTCATCTGTAAAATGAATGGATTGGGGTTTCATCCCTAAAAGCCTTCTTGCTTAAAAGTGAGGATTATTTGAATCCTAGCTCAGCTATTTACTTGCTGTTTGACATAAGACAAATCTCCTCCCATCTATAGGCCACATTTTCCTCTGCTCAAAAATACAGAGGTTGGACTAAGCAAACTCTGAGGTCTCTTGAATTTCTACATCTTGTGAATGTAATACCGTATATTTGCCAAGTTATTCATCTGAAAAGTTCAGAAAATCATGACCTAAATGAAAAAAATCAAGACTGCAACTAGCATTGAAGTGTTTTGTCCTAGCTCTTCTGAAAGACGCTCTTCCAAGCTGACTCTCACCTGAGGACGATGACGTCTTTGGGGATTGGTCCTTGGGACAGCAGTGTCCTTGACAGCCATAGGCCCAGCCTCCCAGAAGCCACATGGCATGCCACTCTTGTCTATCTCCCTGTGTGCTGCAGGTTATGCTGCTAACCAGATGGCTTGTCTGGGCACATCCTTCCTCCCACATGGCAGGACCAATGGCTCCTTCCATGGTAAAATAAAGCCTCCCAAAGATTATGAAGATTAAAAACCTCATTACTGAGAAGTGACTGCTAGATGCATCCTTCAAGATCATCTAATGCCATTTTTATGGACCAAGAAAGCTTAACTGAGTTGGTCACAATCACTTGAGAGTAAAGGCATGATTCCAAGAAAGGTCTAAGTTACTATCTCCACTAAGGAGGAATCACAATGGCTATACAGGCCAAGAGTATGGGAGGGCTCCTAACCACTTCTCACCCTAAGGTCCCCTTCCCTGAAATGAGAGACATAAATGGAACCAAGATTTATAGCTTAAAAAGCCCTTAGATATGATTCATTCCAAACTCATCATTTTGTTTATGAGGAAACTGAAGCCAAGATGAGTCCAAGGTCACACTTGTCAGTGGTAGTGCCAAGATCTGAATCTGTTCTGATTCTCTGTCTAAAGTTCTTTCCATTGTACCATTCTGGTGTTCCTACCACATTCTGATTCGAGTGACCCTCATTCCCAGAACTCTGACCAAAGGAAGGGGGTCTTTGGCCATCTCCCTTCTGCTAGGCTCTTCCTCAATGAAAATGTGGGTCAGCTCTTTCAGGAGTTTACCCTTAACTTCTTATAATGCCGGGTAGGAAGGACTGGGTATTGTTAATTTCTTCAGTGTGGGCAATAGATTTGTGAAACCTATTTCTAAAGGAGCATGGGCAAAACTGGCATGTAAAGTTTTTAAATGACAGCTCAAAAGTCAGTTTAAAGGTGAATGAATGAAAAAGCATTTTATTAAGCACTAAGGCAATGTAAACTGAGCCAAGTGCTGAGGACACAAACAGAAAAGAGACAATTCCTGCCCTCAAGGAGCTCATATTCTAACTGGAGAAGACAACATACACAGGAGAGTGTGGCTGCAAGGTCCAGGAATCCTTGGGGATGCATTGAGCTGTCTGTCCTACCAACACTGGTAAAGGAAGACTGGGGCAGAGTTGGAGTGGAAAGGGATTCTTGGGCTCACTCCACAAGGGGTGGGGATGGGGTGAACCATGTCTGGGTAGGAAAGGTAAAAGGGGAAGGATCAGGAAGGTTGGGGGTGGACTCTGAGATGGGGAAGGGGGAGGGAAGTCCTGCTTGGCCCCAGCGAGAGTCCTCCAGACACCCTAGGGGGTTTGGGGGGTGGCAGGCTAAAGAACTTCCCTCCTCTCCCTCAATAATATGTAACTATAGGCACACAGGGGAACAGCTTGGACTGGCACATCCCCAACCACATTGCTGGGTATGCTCCCCAGTGCCAGGCATGAAAACAACCTGGCACACATATCTTCAGGGAATAAAGTGGCATAGTGGCATCTGTGCCCCGAGATATTGGGGACAGAGGGAATGTTTCTACTTCTGCTCTCGCCCTATCAGTAAATATCCCTTTATAAAAGCTGTAAGAGGACATCCCTCCACAATCGCAACACCTACAGCATTCTGTGACTTACAAAGGGGGCTGCTCACAAGGCTATGGAGGAGATTGCCAATGCCATATGACTAAGCCCCGTCTTACAGATGGCGTAGAGTGGACAGGAGTGAGCCCACAGTCAATAGTTAGATCAGGGCCAGATTCCAAGTCAGGTCTCCCAAGGCCAGACCCAGCCCTCCACCCACTATCCCACGAAGCCTTTTTCCAGCTGGCCAAATTTGAGGTTCAGAACTAGTCATTTATTCAGCCAGGTTTTTAAGCTGCATTTCACAGACGTGGCTAGCTTCACAAACGTCAAAGTGCCATGTAAACTCTGGCTATGGATGTTGTAAAAGAAATTGTAGACCTGGAAATCACCTCAAAAAATCATCAATGGTTTTATTATGAGCTGAGAAAACTGAGGCCCAGAAAGGGCAGTGCCTCATCTGTGATCCCGTGGCTAGTAAGGGCAGAGCTGGGTCCATGACCTCACCCAGCTTTCTTTTGCCTCCTAAAGAAATTAAACTCTTACACTCCATCCTCATATGGTCAGCAACTTGTGTGTGATGAAGGGGGAGAAGAGGAGAATGCTCTTCCAGCAGGGCCAAAGCCATGCCCCTGCTAGACCTCTTCTGAGAGAGGGAAATTTTCTTTATACACAGATCTTCACCATATGACACCCCCACTTGATGAAATATTCTAGTTGCCTCTAAAGACAGAATATAAAACTCCTCAGTTTAACTTCTGAAGGCCTATACCTGGCCCCAGTCATTCTGGCTTCACTGGAAATTACTCTTCCTCTGGGCAGTCTAACTGGCCTTCTCTCTCTTCCTCTCACACACTGCCCTACCACCTCCACGCATTTGTGCTGGCTGTGCCCCCTGCCTGGAATGCACTCCCTCCTTTCTTCCATGGTCTTCCTTGAAGATGAGCCTTAAGCATCACCTTCTACATGAAGCCCCCGTGCCTCCCCCCCCCCCGTCAAATATCATGTAGTTAGTAGTTATGACTATTCACTAGCTATGTATTTTGTATTTCTAAAATGTACTTCTTGTCCATTAGAATAGCAGATCAAGTAGAGGTGTTTTTTTCTTCCTGGCTTCCTGAGGTGGACAATGAAGACATAGAAATAGCCCTGGATTAAGGCAGGAGATGGATTCTAGTCTACGCTTTCCCACTAACCCAGTGTTTAGCTATGGGAAAGTCATGTTGTAGAAAACGCCAGTGGCACTGGGTATAAAGGATCTGGACACAGATCTTGGCTGGGCTGCCGGGGTGAGCCAGGGGTACGGGGGCTCCTCTAGCCAGTGATATGCTCTCCCTACCCCTCTTAGGGCCTCGAAGGATCGCACATACAGAGGCGAAAGGGACTTAGAGGTCATCTCATCCAGTCCTGTCATTTTAGAGAGAAGCAAACCAAGACCTGGCATCTGCTCCCGGAGAGGAAAGATAACTTGTCCAAGGCCACAGACGCAGTAAATGGCAAAGCCAGTATGTCCTAGCTGTTGGCTTCTCCTCCAGTGAGCCACTGGCCTCCATGGCTCTCTCAGCTTTAGATCCTTGGATGCACTGGGGCCAGGAAACCCAGAAGGCCCAATCTTTTCACTTCACCAGGATGCTTTTTGGGGGATGAGGAAGGGACTAATAATAACGGACATTCCTATAACATTTAAAGCTAACATACACAAGCTTATTGGATCCTCACAATGACCCTATGAAACAGGTATTATTATTCCCAATTTATAGACAAGGAACAGGAGGCTTCAAGAGGCTGCTGAGGGTCCAGAACAAAACGTTCCAGAAGCAGGATCTGAATCCATGACTTCTTGACGCCGGGTCTGACGCTCCTTGTCACACCAGCTTGAGGAGAAGTCCGGGCTCTCAATGTGGCTGGTGATATAGATCACTCCCATGTACACAGAGTTTGAAGGTTTCTTGAAGACATTATGAGTAGACTTTGCACAGCTCCCTGGACACCAGAGAGGGGATTTCCAAGGACCACCCTCTCATGCCTTTCCCTTATATACTTGGCTTACAAAAAGCCTGCTACCCAGCATCCATGAAATGGTCTTTCTGAGGGTAGGAACAACTAACACTGAATGTGCAAAACATTTCCGCCTGCCACCTGCCCCAGGCACTGAACTGGGCACTGCCCATTGATGTGGATCTAATCTAAAGGCAGCAGGAATTCTAACCTAGCCATTTAAAGTGGATAAAATTAATGCCTACAAGAAATACTTTTCTTAATATAAAAATATAAGGGTGACCTCTGAGAGGACTTCACGGGAATTATCCAGTAGGGCTCACTGTGAGTACTGCACCAGTTAATTCTAGAGGATAAGTCCACAAACACCTTTCTTGCCATCACTGACTTACAATGTTATTAAGGCAACCTACAGAGCAGCATTGCACACCCACAAGGTGCTTGTCTGGGCCAGGCCTGAAGCTTGGACGCCTGGGAGCTCTGGATCCACCATCCCCAGGGCTTTCTGAAGTCAGTCTCTAAACACCAGAGTCCAGAACTCTTGGGCAGTAAAATTCTGATTCCTCTCCAGCAACTGCCGTAGGGCACGGGCTTCCTTCTTGGACTGCTCAAAGCTGGGGATCCACATCTCCCGCAGGGAGGTCCATTGCAGAGCTGGGATGGGGAAGGCAAAAGCCTGGGGCTTGGGGCAGCTCAGGTGCGTCACATCTGCCTGCCACCTCCTAGGGGTGAAGCCCTAAGAGCCGAGGAGAAGGAAGAGAAAGGCACATGGTGAGGAAGCGCAAAGCGAGAGGAGGCCCTATCTCCTCCTCCCTCTCAGGCACAGGGGCCAACCTTCTTAAAAAGAGTAACAAAGAGCTAAACAAGGGGCTAAAAAGCCAAAGAACCACTTGAGGCCCCAAGGAGGAGAGAGGACGCTGCCAGCCCCGAACAAGGACCTTCCTGCAAACATCTCATTCCCCAACCACAGCCAGACTGCACGAATTCTGAGGTGGCCGTTTAACAGCTGCAAGCCATGCATGGTACAGCTACATGCAAAAATCCAATACACATAGCAACAAAATCTATAAAAGTACAGAGAAAAAAATCAATCTTTTTAGATATAAATAGGAAATATACTAAAAAGGGGAAACCAAAGCAGACAGTATAGTTTTATTTAAATATATCCACACATATATACATATATTAACATTTATATGACAATTTTATATACTGTTACATATATTTCATATATCATGTATTTACATATAAATATACACCCATTATATATATATTTTAGCAAATTATAAATACATTCAGCACTAGGGGGTTTGTAGATCCACATTTTAACTTCTTTTTCCTGATTGTTTTGGTGGTTAGAATAACTAAGCTCAGAATGAAGCTAGAAAAAGTATAAAAGGAAGCTCACAGGTCTCAAGCTGGAAGAATCTTCAGAAGCCAGAAAAGAACAGGCCTATTCTGGCCCTGGGAGTAAGGAGCCTGGATAACGGCTCCACCCCATCAAAAGTATCAGGTCTGATATTTAAACTCAGAGCCAGCACACTGGCTTTCTATGGTATTGCCTCTGTAAAATCAATGTTTGATTTGGGGCATGGAAGACTTCCCTAGAGCTGGTTCACCAACAAGGACAGATAACTCCCAGTTTGCTGACTGCAGGCAAGGAGGGTAAAGGGACTTGCCCAAGGTCACACAGCTGGCAAATGTCAAAGGTTGCACTCGAACTCTAGTCTTTCTGACTCCAAGATCAGCCTTTTATCCTCTCCCTCACGTCACCTCGCGGAAGACAGACAGACCTTAGAAACCTGCCACTCTGTGCCCAGGGCTTTCCATGGCGTGCACCTCTGATTTTCACAATAGCCCTGAGCCGCAGACAGGCTAAGTCTTTTGGCCCCATTTTACAGATGAAGACACTTGGGCTCAGCAGGAAGTGGAAAGAAATAACTTGTCCCTGGCCACATAAGGCAAAGTCTGGGCTCGATCCCAAGTCATCTGACTTCAAGAACTGTGTTCTTTCTACCATAAGAGGTATGCACTAACACATTGGCCCCTCTTTATTAAGCACCTACTGAAGGCTTGGGGAGAGACTTAGCTGAATCGTGGTCCCTGCTCTCACTGAGCTTAGTCTAGTAGGAGAATTAGGCAACACAGACAGAAATAATATATATTACATGATAAAAAAAGTCCATTAGACTCAGAAAACAAAAAGGTCCATGAGGCCTGTAGGAAGAGGGAGGATGTCCTCAGGACCAGAAGGAAAGCTGCCAGGAACAGGAAGCACAAGGACTGGGCTTTAAGGACAGGATGAAATTTAATAAAGGGAGGGAGGAGGGAAGGGCATTTCAGGCCTAGGGCACAGCCTGAGCAAAGATATGGAACAAGGAGAGCATACAGAATGGCTGGTGGACACAGAGAGAGTTGTCTAATTTGTTTAAACCAAAAATATTATTTATTTGTTTTTTAAACAAATTTTAAAAAAAATTTTAACTGAAAAAAAAATTAGAAGGAAAGTCTGGGGCGGCTAGGTGGCACAGTGAATAGAGCACTGGCCCTGGAGTCAGGAGGACCTGAGTTCAAAAATCGGCCTCAGACACTTAACACTTACTAGCCATGTGACCTTGGGCAAGTCACTTAACCCCAAGAGACCTACCTTCCCCTCTCCAAAAAAAAGAAGGAAAACCAGGACTGATTTCTTTTTTTTTGTTTGTTTTTTGTTTTTTTTTTTTTGTTTTTTTTTTAGGACTGATTTCTTAAACTTTGAATTTAATTCAAAAAGCATCTGATAATGTCCACTGTGTGTTGGGCACTGTATTAGGTCCGGAGAAGAGATCTGTTTCATCAAGGTGTTAGTGTTTCTATGGGAGGGTGCTAGCGCCCATAAATGGCTTATCTTCAATGGTCTGCTAGTTGAAATAATGAGATCAAATAAAAGGCAGTTGGGAAACAGAACACTAAGAGGAGGACCACAGACACACACAGCCCAAGTGGGTCCACACAAAGAGCACACAGTAGGGAGGCATGTATGTGGCCAACACGGTGGGGCTCTCATGTCTCATCTTCTCCCAATGTCCTCGGGCTGATCCCCCACCAGGTTCTGAATCTATGGGTCAGGCCCCTTGGCTGGGTGCTCTGGGCCTGGATTCTAGGCCAATCTTCTAATAGCAGAGACACTCCAATGGAGACTGCCAATGGGGACAGGGAAGGAGAGGGGGACCCCCCCCCCACCAAAAGCAGCACTGCATAGGGGAAAAGGCAAAAGAAAAGACAAAAAATTTCCTCTGTGGGAATCTGGGTTCTTCCTCCATAACCATAGGTGGCAACTCTAGCTTGTAAGACCCACCAGGAGGGAGAGGATGGTCCAGTGGTTAGTCACATTACAATTCCACTAAAGTGACTGAGGAACTTCCCCACACTCTGCAAAGGAGGAGGAATAAAGTCTAAATAAATCTGTATTTGCACCAACAGGTGAACCCTTGTGGCTCACAGTTCCTAGCACCTGCCCTTTATCTCCTGACATTTCACTGCACTGCTGTGGGGCCTGGTGTTCTGTCAGCCAGGGGCTCCGAGACCTTGCTACCCTTGTAAAGACACAACTGCACAGACTTGGCTCCAACAAAAGGTACAGAGGGGCCGTTGATCATGGGATGAACTTCAAGTGTGACAAGCATGGAAGGAAAGCTGAGGAAGTGGATGAGTGAGATGGCAGTTTAGACCAACATCATCTACCCCGGGGTAAGCTCAAAGTGGATGTGAGCCCTGGCCACCCAAGCCATAAAAAGAACTGACACGTACAAGAAAGAGCCAGTCTTCAACAGACACTCATGGCTAGCTAGAAAGTGCTCCACATCTGCCACCCTGCTGATCTTCACAGGGACACGTGAAGGCACGTGCCCTTATTATCCCATCAGGAAACTGAGGGAGAAGTGACTTGTCCAGGGTCTCACAGCTGGCATTTAAACGCAGTCTGCCTAACATGCTACTCACAGGAGAACCTAGCGGACTTAGATAAGTAGTAAGATGGTCAAACAGATAAATGGTCAGGGACACCAACAGGCCAATTCTGGAAAAAAAGGCCAACTACCAACAAATATATTTTTTTAAAAGCCCCAAATTCCTACACAAAAATTAAATGCAAAGCACCCCTGAGTTTCCAGGTCCCACCCATCAGATTCGTGAAGGTGAGAAAAAGAGGAAATGGCCATTGTCCTAGACAGTGGGAAGGCTAGAGCTCTGAGGCCCTGCCGATGCAGCCACTGGAGAAAGCAGTTTGGAGCCACAGATGCTGCCCTGCCAAGGCCAGGCACATGCCCCAGGCACATCACAGCAGCACCACTTTTTTCCAGCAAAGAACTGAAAAGTGCCCAACAACTGGGCAATGGCTAAACAAGGAGTGGTAGGTGAATGTCAGTGTCAGCCTGTAAGAAATGAGAGAGCAGACTGGGAGAAGCTTTGTTGTCACAGCAGCTGTGTGGCCCTAGAGAGATGGGTCAGGCTCTCTCATCTTCAGCTATAAAGTGGAGACAGTAATACTTGCCACACAGACTCCACAAGGTCATTAGGAAGAAAGTGACTCACTTTAAGGCCTCCATAAATATGAGTTGTTGTTGATGCCTGAGCTCAGGGACTGGGACAGTAATTGCACTCATCTAGGGGACTTATTCCACAAACACAGGTCAGGTCTGGCCCTGAGAGCTGAGGTGACTTGCCTGGGGCCATACCGCCAGGCCCCATTCTTGGCAAGCTGAGGGTCCCCAAACCCGCCTCCTGCCCTCTGCAATGCCACAAGGGCCCATCTCCCCAGATCTCCACCAGCTTACCTTCTCCTGCAGCCGGAGGTTCTCCCACACCTTGTTACACACCATGCATTCAAAGGCATCAATGTGGCTGTCCTGAGTGACGTCCTGCACACCCCACCTGCGCGCAGTCAAGGCCGTGAGAAGCTGGCGGTTGGAGATCTCACCCTTCAGCTTCCACGCTATGTAGGTCTCGTACTCTTTGTCATTGTTATCCAGCCGCTTGATGAAGCCCGCCAGCTCCCGGGGGTGAGGAAACCCAGCTACCAGCACGGCACTTTTGTTGCTGGGAAGCCAGTCGGCAATGCTGGGTGAGCCATAGTACACGGGGACCACGCCCAGCTTCAGAGGGCGCCAGAACTTCTCGGTGATGTAGTCGTCGCAGACGGCATTCTCGAAGGCCAGGATGAACTTGTACTGAGCGAGGATACGGTAGAAGCCATCGTCGTCCATGGAGGATGGGTTTTTCAGCTGTGGAGGGAGATCTCGGTTCCGCAGACACTCACCATAAGAGTCCACTTGGATGTGGCTCATCAGTTCCCGCACGTAGCTGTCCCGGTCTGAGGGTGGGTCACAGTCAGACTGCACGTACACCAGCGGGGCCAGGTGCTGTCTCAGGCTGTTTTTAGTGTGCAAAGGAACCATGTATCTAAGTGACTTCAGGGCATCTACACCTTCAAGATACTGAGTGGTTAATGGCAAGTGGGAATGGCGGCTGAAGGTAGCCGTGTGGTTAAACAATGTGATGACGGGCTCGTGGAAGAGCTTATAGTTGTTTTTAGGAGACTCTTCATGAAAGAGGGCCCAGTCGTGATGGGCCTTTCGAGGCAGAGGCAAGCTGTCTATGCTAAAGTCAGTACCTAGAAAAGACAAGCAGCAAATACTGGAATCTCAGCCATGGAGGGGATTTTGGAGAGCCCCTCCCAAACCAGCAGACTCATGGTCAAATTAGCCAAAATGCTGGGCCTTTTAGCTGTCCCAAACCACTACCCCTGCTGTTCTTTTCTAGACCATCAGAGTGAGTTAAATAGGTAAAACTGGCACAAATCCTTAAACAGAAAGTAAGTCAAAAACATTTAACACATAAGTCTTGTTCCCAATGTGAGGAAGAAAGCATCATGGTACTATTACACAGCAGGGACTTGAATGTTTACTGACTGACGGTTACCAAGTCAAATTAGATCACTCTGTAAAATGCTCTGCAAACATAACAATGCTTTCAAAATGTCAGCTGTTATTTATTACCAGGAGGAAATGGCAAACTGCCCTAGTATGTCTGCCAAGAAGTCCCCAGATGGGTCTAATTGAGAATCAGACATGATTGAAATGACTCAACAACAAAATTATGGTCACTTCTTTAGACTGCCCAAAGAAACTCGGTGATGTGCAGGCAGGAGCTCTGGATGTGGGAACTGCTCAAATGACAAACAAGGAGGATTTGTTTTTATGGCTGGGAAAGAAGAATTCAAACACCACCATATTCCAATGGGCACAGGGACAGTTTTACTGGAATGAACATGACCTTTTGTTTTTCTTTTTTGACCTATGATTTCTTTGATATAGGGAATTCTGAGATAACTCCTTCTACCAATGCAGGTGCAAATTTAATCTTTCAAAAAAAAATAAACTGGTCATTTTTGCTATAAACACTAGGACACAGAGGAATAAATGGACCTTTCCTTAATACAGTAGAGAGTATCTCTCTAAAACCAAGAGTCAGCATCACATGCAATGAAGACCTCTAATATCAGGGGAAAGCAAGGATATCCACTATTACCACTACGAGTACTAAAAACACTGGCAACAGTAATAAGACAAGAAGAAATAGAGAGAATTAGCATAGGAAAAAGGGAAACAGCATCCCATTTTGTAGATAATACAATGGTTTACTTCAAGATTCTGGAGATTCGACCAAAATTAATTGAGGTAATTAATAACTTCAGCAAAACTACAGAACAGGAAATATGTCTGTATAAATCTATTAGCGTTTTTATATATTATCAATAAAACAAAGCAGAAAGAGAAATTCCATTCAAAATAACTACAGAATGTATGAAACACCTGGGAGTTTACCTCTCTACTCAGGAACTAGATGAATAAAATAGAAAACATTCTGAAATACAGACCTAAATAAGTAAAGAAATATTAAATGCACATGGATAGGCTGAGCCAATATAATAAAAGTGAAAATACTACCTAAATTAATTGGTTTATTCAGTAACACATTACCGAAGGCCTACTTTACAAATCTAGAAAGAAAAAAAAAGAAACTCATTTGGAGAAACAAAAAGTTTAGTTTCTGAAGGGAAATAATGGAAAAATTGGGAAGAAAGGCTATCAAAGCAGTAATCATCAAAACAATTTAGTCCTGAATAAAAAACAGAGTCTGATCAGTGGAAGAGAGGAGGTATACATAATATTGATGCAAACAAACCTAGCAGCTCAGTGTTTGATAAACCCAAAGACCCCAGCTGCTGAAGAGGGTAAGGACTCACTATTAAACAAAAAAGTTGTCCAGAAATTGGAAAACAGTCTGGCAGAAATTAGGTTTCATTCAACAACTAACATCATAAACCAAAGATAAATTCCAAAAGATGCATGCATCAGCTATAAAAGGTCACATCATTTGAAAACTGGAAGAGCAATGAAGAACTATCTTTGGTAGCAAAAGACAAGGAAAGAACTCACAACTTCACAACAAATTTTAGAAAAGATCCCAGGAAATAATACAGACAATTTTTAATACATAAAATATTTTTAAATGTTGAACAAACATAACCAATTGTTTTTGTTCAGTCATTTCCATCATGTCCAACTCTTCATGATCCCATTGGTGATTTTCTTGGTAGAGATCCTGGATTGGTTTGCCATTTCCTTCTCGAGCTCATTTTATAGATGAGGAAATGGGGGCAAACAAGGTTAAATGACTTGCCCAGGGCCAGATCTGAACTCACAAAGAAGAGTCTTCCTGATTCCAGGAGAACTGGTACTCTAACCATTGTGCCTCTTAGCTGCCCCTATCTAACTGGGGAAAAAAATCTTTAAAGAAACTTTCTCTGTTGAAGGTCCGATATCCAAGATATATGAGACTGATTCAAATTTATAACCACAAGGGCCATGCCCCCAACAAAAAAATTGGTTGAAGGACGTGAACAGGTAGTTTTCAAAGCAAGAAATCTAAGCTATCTGTGGGAGAGCCAACAAGGATTTACCTCAGTGCCCTTGAGAGGTCCCTGGACCTGTGACGGCACTGCCTCCGGGCTTAGGCGATGATGGCAAGGCCTCTCGCCCCCATCAACCCTCTAGGCACTTGAGGGACTGCTAGGCCCCCAGCTGACCACGCCTTGTTCTAAGGAGCGACGCACATCTGGGCCCACAAGGAATATCCTTGCTCCAGGTAGAAATCTCGAGATAAGAGTCCCAGGGGTTAAGGTGTGCTTAACCTTAAAAGGCAAAAGGTGTTGCAATTGGCCAAGAGCCAAAATGGAAAGTGCTTGCAGTAGGATAGGCTATATATGTAGAAGAGCAGGAAATAAAGTTGGAGTTGCCCCCTGAGTTGCTGTGTAAGTGTGCTTTGTTCTGCTCGGCGCTCCCCGCCATGTGGTGTCCGGAAGGCCCCGCGAAAGGATCCGACGACAAATGGTGCCGAAACCCAGGACTCTGCACAGCGCTGGTCATCGCTGTTGGAGCCCCCCTCATTAGCAGGTCGTATATCGCCTTCCCCCGCTTTTGCCCCCTTTCTCTCCAGTACCCTATCTATAGGGTAACTCCTTAGCCAATTATACCCACACTGTGTCTCTGATGGCCTTGGTTCCCAACATCTATCTTGTCAAGCCTGACATTCTGTCTCCATACCCCAAGACTCCCCACCTGGGATGTCTCTTGAGCAGTTAAAACAAACAAACAAACAAACAACAAAAAAAAAAACTCGGTCTTCACGACCCCAAGAAGGAAGGATGGGCCAGTGTTTCCCCCTACATTTGGGGATCTGAGCCTAGATTATCTTAAAGCAAGTCTTACCTGGCCTCCATTAGCATCTATCTGGAAGCCAAGCAAACATGATTTGTGCCTGGGGATTTCTAACAATCCTCTGTGATCTTTTGGAATGTTCCTGTCAGTTTCTCTCTGTTCTGTTTTTTTTGTGTGTGTCTGTGTGAATGAGTGAGTGTGTAATCTAACATCATGTAAGGTTTATGATAAATGCAAGTCTAAGACTATAGGAAAAGCAAGAAAGTTTAAGCATGTAGCAAAGAAAGAAGCATGGGTAGGAAGTTAAGATAGAGATGGTATTTGGTATTGAGAAGTGTGAACAGAAGTTTTAAGATCTTTAAAAGTTTGAAAATCTCTTCCTCTTCATTCCACTCTGGCCAAGTGGAGTGAGGAGAAGGTGATAAGAAATAAGGAGGGAATCTTCTCCCCTCAAATCAGAGGCAGGCAGACGAAAATGTAACTATTTCCTGCCTCACCTAAAAGAAGAAAAATCTGTGTATTAGAATAAAACTATAAGTCAATTAAATTCAAATGAGAGGTAAAAAGTGTCACTCCTAATTTGATGCTAAAGATAAGAATTGATTTCTAGTGATAAGTTGATCAGGTGTGTGGCATCAAGAAAATTTTAGTTCTGTGTAACTTCAAAAACTTGATTTTTAAAGTCACCAGATTGGTAATTCATTTGTTTTTATTTCAAAGTTCAAATTTAAGAACATGATAGTTGTTTATGATATTGTTACTGGTAAAAAGTTGTATTATCTATGCTGTATAAGAAGCAGTTTTCTTAAAGTCTTGGAGTATTGTAATTTGGGAAATCATAAGCTTCCAAGTCTGTCTTTGTTTAAAAGGAAGTTTCAGTTAAGACTGTTTAAAACTTGTAAGATTGTTAACTAAGTTATTTTGGCTACTGTTTTAATGTTAAAATCTAAAATTGTGAATTGATTACTGTATGTGGAAAGGAGGAGATTGGATGAAAACTTTATTCTGACTAGTTCTGCCCATTCAGAACAGTCCCCCTGCATGTATGAGAATTGGCTAAGCAGGAGCATCATTATTAGCCCTTCCCCCAGTCTCTCCTCCTTAGAATTCATATAAATTTTCCTTATGTTGTAAAACTGCCAAATTCCAAAAAAAAAACTATCTCTATTAGGCAAGGTCTTTCAGCCCGTGAAAGGAACTTATTTAAGTGTAGTTTTAAATGAACCTAACTTGATAAGAAGTTGCAAAGATTAGAAGGATTTCTATCAATTGGTATTTAGATTTCAGAAGGAAAGATGGTAAATGGAATTCTTTACATTTGTGAGACCTGATAAATCTTCATTGCTTAGTGCAGCTCCATGAAAATAAAAATAACTAGCTCTAAGCTGTGATCGGTGAAGCTTGTTGTTTAAGGTAAAAGGCACTTGGGACCAGAACTAAATTTTATTTTGAGTTTGAATTTGGGTATAGTTGTCTGCATTAAATCAGTATCTCGGAGAAAATGCCACAAGCTACTCAGAGGGAATGTGATCCTGTACTGCTGATAGGTGGAAGTCTACATTTGGTAAAGGCCGAAGGGACAATCTTAGCCTCTGTCTGGGATGGGATCCCTCCTGGCTCAGTTTACCCATGGGATTCCTTTGAAAAGGAATGTTTCCCACCTATTCCTGAGTCTAGCTATAAGATGGAACAGATAATGCATGGTTGGATATCTGTGACTTTACCTGAATTTAAACAGAGTCAAGGATGTTTTATCCTGTCATATTTGGAATGTCACATGTCCCTGCTTTTTCCTTCTATAGCAAGTTTCTATGATCAGAGCAAGTAGTCAGTAACAGATATGGGTCCTTTCGTGTAAGCTTATTGGAAAATCTAATATTATTTTTCATTTGGAATTGGAACATCTGCAGAAAGTATGCAAATTGCTTAAGATCATTTTAAAAGTTTTCAACTAACTTTCTTCATAAAAGTTTAGTGATCAATTATAAATCTTGAAACTGTTTAAAAAGAAGGGAAAATACTTTCAGAAGAAATTCTCAAATCTCTAGTGTAATTTTAAGAGGCCTATTAAAACTTTCATTTGCAAGATAAATTTATTGCTAAATTAATGTTATGAGTTGTGAATCAGAAGAGATCTTGCTGTTTTGATCTGAATTTGCAGTTATTCCATTGTCTAAGCAAAAGCTAACATTTGTAATGAATGTACATGTACAAGATTCACTTTCTGAAGTGTCTCTTTCTCCCAGAGTGAACATAATCAGAGGATAAACAAGCTTTGTGAAACAAGGATGTGTGTCTACCATTTAGCTGTGAGGTTCAAGTCAGAAGCCTCTTTTGTTAAAGGCAGTACAGTTATGTTAGTAAAAGAATAAAGACTTATGAGGTATCTTGTCTATGTAGTATGTAGAAATATGAAGGGAAGTGAAATAGTCTGAGTAATGGCTTATGCTAGCCCATCCTCACCCCACTTCTGGTCAAATTTCTCTTACTTATTTTTGGCTCTTGCCTGCTTAATCTCTTTGCTAGGTTTATCTCTTCTAGGCTCAGTGCTTTCCATCTGCAGATGATTGCTCAGACTGACCAACGGTTGCCTGAAGCTGCTACTCATCACCCCTTGGATCTAGCATCGGCCAGATTCTGGACATTGGCCATGGACCCCACCCCTTGAATGATGGAACCCTGTGAGGCAGGGACAGCTCTACGCCCCTTCCCAGTGAGAAGCAGTTCAGGAAGCTGAGACCATCGCCCCTTGTCCCCAAATGATTTTGGGTGCCATCTGTTTAAGGGGGGAATGATGGGGTCCTTGGGATGTATATATGTCTGTAGTATCAATCTGTAACATCAGTTTGTAAACGGGGTACTTTAGGATCTATGTCTGTAAAATCAATTTGTAAAACCAGTCTTTACAATCGCATTTCCACCCCACCCCCCAACCTCAGGGCATTGACTCTGCCCCTTCCCCCTGCCAGCACTCTGCCCAGCAACAACTCATGAACTGTTTATCTCTGCTTGAAACAATAAGGTACTTATGAATCCTTCACAAAACTATCTATAAACATTTTTAGCTTAGGCAAATGTTTCGCTTGCCATTAAGCAACTCAGTGAATGGATCTCCGGGCCCTGGGATGCCCGGCTGAGTGAAGAATTGGCCAATTTTACCTTTGCTATCGTGCGCCTTAATGAAACACGCTATGCCCCTACTCTCTCCAGTTCCTTTTTTAATGATCTCTTCCATGAGTTCACTTCATGGTTTTCCCTCCCTCGCCTCACCCTAGGACTCTTGGGCATTCAGGGCCCTAAGCCGTAAGCTTGTGCGTACCTGCCAAGACACCTTGTTGGCCGTAAAGGCCCTTTCTGCTTCTATTAAAAAGGAAGGGGGATATGTGGGAGAGCCAACGTGGATTTACCTCAGTGCCCTTGAGAGGTCCCTGGACCCGTGACGGCACTGCCTCCAGGCTTAGGCAATGATGGCAAGGCCTCTCGCCCCCATTAACCCTCTAGGCATTTGAGGGACTGCTAGGCCCCCAGCTGACCATGCCTTGTTCTAAGGAGCAAGGCACATCTGGGCCCACAAGGAATATCCTTGCTCCAGGAAGAAATCTCGAGATAAGAGTCCCAGGGGTTAAGGTGTGCTTGACCTTAAAAGGCAAAAGGTGTTGTAATTGGCCAAGAGCCAAAATGGAAAGTGCTTGCAGTAGGATAGGCTATATATGTAGAAGAACAGGAAATAAAGTTGGAGTTGCCCCCTGAGTTGCTGTGTAAGTGTGCTTTGTTCTGCTCGGCGCTCCCCGCCATGTGGTGTCCAGAAGGCCCCGCGAAAGGATCCGACAACAGCTATCAATAAATATTTTTTTAAAATGCTCTTACTAATAATTGTAGAAGTTAAAGCAATTTTTAAAGTTCTGCCTCTGCCTCACGCCTATTAAACTGACAAAGAGGACAAAAGGAAAATGATAATTGTTGACGGGACTGTGGAAAACCAGACGCCTAATGCAATGTTGGGCAAGCTGCAAACTGGTCTGGTTATTCTGGAAAGCAACTTGGACTATACCCCAATGTCGCTAAATTCTGCATGTCCATCCTCTGATCAAGTGACATCATGAACAAGGCTGTGCCTCAAGAAGACTAAAGAAGGAAGAAAAGGAACCACATATTAGAAGAATATTCCCAGCAGCTCATTTTTAGTGGCAAAGAACCATAAAGTAAGGGAGCCCATCAGCTGCTGAATGGCTGCACAAATGATAGTATGCCAATGTAATGGCAGATGATGTTTACTACAAGAAATGATGAAAGAGCAGGTTTCAGGGACACTGGGAAGATCCATATGAAGTTGTCATTTGTCCTTCATTTTCAAAGAGGAGCAATGACATCATGGTGTGATGTCTTGACTTGCTTGTACATTGGATTTAAGTGAGGCAGAGCTGGGCACAGTCACAGCCTCACTCTGCTCTGGTCACTGACATCTAATGGAAGCCCCAAAGGCAGGATGACTAGTGATGGCCCGGGACGCAATGGATAATGATGTGTGATGAAGCTCTAAGCCCTCCACGGTGCCTCCTTCAAGGCCATTGGAACAAACTGTTCTCATCTACCATTCTGCCAGGAGAAGCCTTCGCATGTTTGGGGTAGACACCTCCCTAACTCACCAATGGTTCTGGGGTCTGTTGCTTACCCTCAACCTGGTTTAGCCTAGCTGTCAGGACAGTTTTGCTAGGGTGTGGCTGCTGTGCATGCTGCAGCTTCTGGGTAAAACCGGGACAACAGTGTTTATAATGACAACAATCTTATAAAACCCAATGATCAATCCATCTACCAATGAACACTCCTGAAATGCCTACTACATGCCAGGTACTGTGCTAAGCCCTGGGGACAAAAAGAAGCAAGGACACTGCCTGCCCTGGAGGGAAACACAATCTGATGGAACTTAGAAAGGCTTAAGAACTCCAATCAGCACAAGGCCAGAAGACCGATGATGAAGCATGTGCCCACCTTCTGAGAGACAGAGGATGGACTCAAAGCACACACTAAGACATACGTTTTCAGACACGACTGATGGCATTCCTTTTGCCTGATTCTACCTATTTGTTACAAGAGCTCTGTTTCCCTTTGGGGGGGGTTTTCCCCTTAATGGAGGGAAAGTGGGGAGCGATTCAGTGATAATGTGGGCAAAAGTGAAAGAGAGAACAAGAAAAGAAATTAAAGAGGGCCCTGGAGCACTTTGTTAAATGTACAAAGAGAAGAGAAAGACATCCAGAAAGAATCACAAACAGTACAGCTGTAAAAGTTATATGGTGAATTTACTCTATTGACTATGCTATATCTAGAAAAGAAAAGCAAGGTATAAATACTGGAGAATCTTCTATACAATCTTTCTGTTCTATGTACATAGAAATGGTCCTTTAATCTGGTGTTTAAGTGCAGAATTTCAAAAAATTTAATGTCTTAAGGTAGTTTCTATGCAAAGCATTAGTACTGTGCTGGGGCAGGTAAAAAAGCCAAGGAACCAAGGCTGAGGGAGGTCAAAAATTTGTCTAGAGTCCAGTGAGTAGTGGGGCAAGAATATGCAGCTGCTCTGTTTCCCAAGCCAGGGACCTGCCAGCCACTTCAGGTGCCCTACAGGCACCTCAGGCCGGTCGGACCCCCCCCTCCTCCTTGGGCCAGGCAGGCCCCCTCCCTGGGTGGACAGGCCCCGCCTCCTCCCTGGGCCAGGGCTCTGAACAGTTTTAGAGTCAGCCTCATGAAGCCTACAGACCCCTTCTCAGCTACAATAATTTTAAATGTATAAAATACATAGGATTAAGGAGGAAACCAATCATACTGAAACAAATGATCAAATGTTTTTTAAAACAAACTTCCAGACCACAAGCTAACTTGCTATAGACTGCCCAAAGGACACCAGCCTCTTGGAAGACGATTTGGCCCCTATGGCCTTTCAAGAAGACAATGAACAAAAGCTATTTTGACCCTTATGTCGTCATTATAAAGGAGCCAGAGTGACATCAGAGATAGTTCTGGGCTTGGGGTCCCTGACACCTGAGCTCAAATCTAGCCTCTGATACTTGTAGCTGTGTGGTCCTGGCAAGTGACCACAGTGAGCCTGTGGCAATCCCCAAGCCTTAGCTCTGAAGTCATACATGGGTTGAGCTCGCACTAATGAAGAGAGTTCCCACACCCAGAAAATCAGAGACACACTGATGTTCTAAAATTTTATTTTTCTGGCTCTAATTCAGTAGCACAAGTATTTTGGCTAATGTCCATGGTAAACAGCTATGGCTGGGACAAAAGTCCCCTGGCTGTCTCAAAGGCATCCACAAGTTAAGTATTGGTATCTGAACTGAGTGCAGCCGTTCACATTACTAAGTATAATCTGCAGTGACTCCCTCGTTCCCTGAGATATTTAATTCAGCTACATCTATGCCAAAGCAAGAGAACAGAAGCATTCTCTGTCTCAACTTCCCTGTGCAGTAAATGGACAAGGGGTCAGTCCACAAGAGGCAGACCTAGATGCCTTGACTTTCAGCACCTGAGGGCCTAAATGAGGGCACACTGATCAGCTACAACTTGGCCAAGATGGTCCCAGTAACTCCTCCTTTGGAGGTGGGGGGCTGAAAACTGAGAGTACTGACGAAAACAAAAAGGCAGCAAACCCACTACTTACCATAGAACAGGAATGCTCTGGTCAGCTGGTGATGCTGGTAGCTCCGGTTGATGGTAAAAAAACAAGTGTCCACTCCACAGTGCCCTAACCTCCCTGTTTCCCCGGTCAGTGGGGACCACCAGAGCATGATGGGATAGCTGTCTGCTTTGGATCCCTTCTTCTTACTCTGGGACAGTCCTTTCTTAAGAAATGGATGGAGATGCTTGGTGGATTCTTCAGGCTTTGGCTGCCCATCTTTCAGAATGGAATTTTTTATCTTCAGTCTTTCAAATTTGCCAAGCTCACTGACCACCTGGGGAGAAAGAAAGCTGGAATTTGCATCACAATCAGAGATCTGCCAAGTACTCTGAATGTATTCACTTATTAGTTTTAATAACAATCCTTTGAGGCAGGCAGTACAAAAAGCACTATCTCCTTAAAATGAAGAAGCAGTCTCCCAGAGGTCAAGCCATTTGTCTACAATCACTCAAGAGCAAGGGTGAGGGGTCTGAGGTGAGGGGTGAGCTGAGCCTTCTTGCCTCCACACAAAGACTAAGCTTTCTGTGCTCAGAGTTAACACATGCTGGGCTCCCACCCGTCTTGGCACTCCTTCCACTGGAAGGCCTGTCAGTAAGAATGCAGGACCATTTCATGTCTTTATTTCATTCTAACAGCACACACCTTCTTCCTTTCTCTCCATCACCGGCAAGCAAAGAGAATCACAAACCCTTCACGTCTAACCAAGCATGGCCTCTCCAATAACCCCAAGAAAGTCAATCTAGGCTTTTTCCATTCAGGATTGGGGTTTTTAGACAGAGGAGGGCCCAGCCCCCCATTTTCCACCTGCTGGTTTGAAGCCCCCAGTGCCCTACCCACCCTTACTCCACAGCTGCCTTCTGTGGGTTCTCCTGTCCTCACCCATTGGCCTGTATGCTCCTAAAGGGCAGGGACTATCCTTTTCTTATTTGTATCCCTGGCACTCAGAACACAGCAGGCGCTTAATCAATGCTTACTGAACTGAACTTTAGAGACCACCTCCCAACCCAGCCTTCTCACCAAAGACTCAGGAAAGTTCCGTGACTTGCCCAAGGTCACTCCATGTTTATTTGTGACCTCAGTGCCTGGTCCATGGTGAGCATGACTGCCTGATTAAGCAGCTGAGCTAAGACTCCACTCAAGCCTCTTTTCTTGGGGAGAAAAAGGAGGACCCATACGTGTCCTGCTCTCTAGGTCTGACTCTGGCCTCCTGGGAGTCTGGGCAGCCAGGAAGAGGCTCCCTCTCCCACCCCGCCCCAAGCTGGAGCTGCCCTGTCCTCTCCTCTGGACCTGACTCACAGATGTTCAAAGCCACCTGCCGCTGCTGCTGCCACTCCTACAGAAATAATGAAGGGCCCTCAGCTGGGGGAGCACCAAGCACCCCGGCACCCCACCTGGCCCCCCAGCACAGGGCCTCTGATCTGCTTTTAAAGGAAAGGCTGCTCCAAAAGGGGTCAACAAGCCAACTTCTAAGTACATTCACTAGTTCTGGGGAAAGGTTAGCTCCCTGAACGTCAGAGAAAGTACAAGCAGAGAAATCAGCACAAAGACCAACAAACAAGGCTCTGCCTAAAAGGCGGGGCCACTTAAACATGTTCTACTCAGGGTGTTGACCAGGGACTCACTGGCTATTGGTGAGACTCCCCAGGCCTCAACTGCCTCATCTCTAAGATGAAGGGGATGGGTGAGGTGACCCAAGGTCACTGCCAGCCCTACCACTGTAGTCCTGTACTCTGCAGTGGTCCCTCCTACCCCTACTCCCACCCTCAGCCCAGTCCCGCAAGCTTCTCTTGGCAGTGTGGCCCCAGCTACACTCTCTTCCTCTCCAGCCAGTTCTCTGGCTCCAAATCTGGGGCTTTTTCCAATGTGACACACCTACCACTCATCCATTCTAGTAAAGTCCTTGGTTCCATAATTAAGTTCTAGCAATTTATACTAAGTAATTCTGAAAACAGCCCCTGTGGTTGCACTGGCTTTGTGCTCATGAGCTCTAGTCCTGGGACATCACTATTCCCCAGGACCTACTCTAACAAAGAACAGAATCCATGTTAATCAGCTCTTTTATTGCATTTCCAAACACCATGAGTGCCCCTGGCAAGCCCATCCCAGCACCTTCTGGGGCAGAAGCCAGGGCTGCAAGAAGGCCGACCACACCCAGTGGGAAGGACTCTGATGGGAAAGGGGGATTAGCTTGGTCCTGAATTCAGGATCTCAGTCTGACTGCCTTTATTTCCTGGCAGACATGCCCAAAGAGCCTTGATTTCCTCAGTATCAAATAAAGATGACAAGATTCATCCTCTGTCCTTTCCCTGCATCCGATTCCTGAAGCATAAAATTAAACTCATTAGGTACCTACTGTGTGCACAGGGCGGGGGGGAGGAGATATGACACAGTAGCTCATCCCCCACCTTCATCTAACAGGAGGGCCACACACCCACAGACACACACACACACTATTCTAACACACAATAACACAAGGAGGATGACACTTGGCACAGTGGGTAAAGAGAAGACCTCAGGGTAGGGAAGAGCTGAGCTACTGTTCCATGGGGACAAATCATTTAGCTGCTCGGTGCCCCAGGTCCCCAGAGGAGGTGCCACCTACATTGGGAGAGGTGCGCCCTACACTGACAAAATCCTATCTCTGGAGGAAAAAAAACAACCCACCGACACACAAACATGAAATATGTAAAGACACATGAAGGAAGAGATGCTAGGGGCTCAATCTGAGACTTAGGACAAGCCTCAAGGAGCCACTTCCTCAGCGGTACCTGAAACGTAATGAGCAGGAAGGAGGCCACTGTGATGCACAGGAAGGATGCCCAGAGCTGCTTCCTCCGAAGTCTCGCCATGCTGCCCTGCCTCGGAGGAGAGATGGAGGCCCGGATGTCCTACCAGCTGTTCTCCCTGCTGTCCACATCCTGCCCCTGCCCCCTGGGAGGCGACCACCTCCTCCACCGCCATTCTGGCTGGGAGCTGGTCTCCATGAAGGACTGCACTCCGGGGCACCGAGTGGGGCTGACTCCACATCTAGGGGGTCCTGGCTGGTCTCTTTTCCGGCTCCTCCCCCGTAGCTTGTACCCTGTAATCCTAGAAAAGAAAGGGGCCAGAAGACAGTTAACAAAAGGTGAAGGATGCTTGGGCCAAAGATTCATGGTCCCCTCCCCCTCCATGAAGGTGAGTCAAGGCGAAAGAGCTAGGATCTCATCTCCATTAGCATCTTCTCTCCTACTACAAATTCAAACGCCATTACAGCTTAGTAGGCAGCCTTTGGATGCTAATGTGGCCAAAAAATTTCACTATCTGGTGGCCACTCTTCTAATTGAGAAGATTAAAATAAAGATAAAGGGCAGAGTAGCAACATAGGAAACCACTGAGTCATGTCACCATGGGTTTATAATTTAGTCTTCAAAAGTCGCCTCAGGCTCAGAGAGGAAATATATACAAATCACTGTAATACAATGCACATGTAGGGAGGGTATGGTTACTGGTAAATGACTTGCCCATCGTTACTTGGCTAACATGAGTTAAAAGATCTGAGTCCTGAACTTCCAGCATCCACAGCGAGTGAACCCAAGTCTTCTTGATTGCAAGGCACTGTGACATGTTTCCTTTCCAAAATAATATTAAAAGTTATTACTACATTGGACTAATGTCTAATATGAATGTATTTGCAGATCCTATACTGGACTATATGCTGTCGTGGGGGGTGGGGGGAGGGAGGCAAAGGAAATTTGAAAATCAAGGAACTATGGAATTGAATTTTGTTAACTGAAACTAAACTAATGAATTAATTAAAAAAAAAGAAAAAAAGTTATTACTACAGCTCTTCTAAGAAAAGGGGGTAGGATAATCCAAAGAGGAGAGGACCACTGGGCAACAGCGAAACTGAATCAGATGGCAAAAGCTGGTAGCTTTCAAAGGCCTAAACACCCAAGTTCCACAAACAAATCACCAGGGAAGTTCAGTCTCCAGCTCATACTGATCTAGCCCAGAGCAGAACATGGAGTGCCAGGCCTGGAGGCAGGACGTCTCCTCTTTGCAAGGGCAGATCTCATTGCACATACTGACCAGCTGTCTGACCCTGACCTGTTTGCCTCAGTTTCTTCACCTGTAAAACGAGTTGGAACAGAAAAGGGTACAGCACTAAGTACTCCCCCTCTTTGGATCTCGTTTTCAGGTAAACAAGATGATTTTAAAGGTCCCTTCCAATGCTCACCCCTATGATCCCATAAGAAATGAGATGCTGAGATGGGAGGAGGTGCCATTTTCTCCTCAAAAGCTGAAGGTGCGTCACTGCTGACAGAATGCCAAACTGACCTCAGTCAGCATCCACAACTCTTTGTACATCGTAGTCTCAGAGACAAGTAAATTCTGGGGAGATGAGGCATAACGGAGGAGCCATAACACCCAGGAGCAGCGAGTGGTCTTCAGGTGCTAGACTCACTCCACACCAGGAGTATGTGCCAACCTTTTCCTTCCCCTTTCCAGCACCCAGCCCTACAGCCAAGGCAGCCTCATTCCCCCAACCAAACTTAGACCATGCCTTCCCAAATCTCATTCACTGGCTTTGGAAAACTGCTTCATCAAGCTCTCTACTGGGCTTCAGGGACCATCAAATGCCAGTATCATCCTTTTACAGATGGAAACCACAAAGAGAGCAGTTTTTCTCAGCCCAGAACGACCAACTTCTATTCAGTCTTGGGCAAGTAAAAGGGGAAAGGTTGTGGAAGCTTCTAAATATAGCTGGGCTCCCTGCATTCCATCTCCTCCCGTTAGTGAGAAGTGCCTAGAAAAAGCCCCCATCAGGACTCTGTCTTCCCTTCCACTTCCCACCCACTCCTCTCAAAGGATGCTCTCAGGTGGCCAACTTCCCGGCAAATGCTGCTCCTACCCTGAGTTCCAGCTTTATTTCCAGTTTACAAATTCCACCTCAAGACCCTTGGAACAGAACTGGAAATGGCTGATAAGCTGTCCTCAGCTGGCAATCCTGCCTCAGAGCTTCCTCTGGGGCCAGTGAGTCATGCAAAGTTGTGCTCTCCCTGCACTTTCTGAGGCTCCCACCCTGGACACTGCCATAAATTAAAAGGCAGCAGCTAAAAGGAATTCTATAGGGAGGAAGTTAACTCTGCTCCACCTGATACCTCTTCCAACACATCAGGAGGTCTCTGGGAGCTCAAAGTCAAATGGTGCAAGAAGCAGCCTTAATCCAGCATCAGGCCAAAGTGGGCCAGGAATGCCACCATTACTGAACTTCCCACAACTTGGAGAATAGAAGAACACTGGGCTAACGCCTGGGCCCGGGACATCATTAATGTTGGCAACTCCCTGTCAGTGCAGGCCAGCACCTTCTCTGCAGCAGACACCCAGCCAGCACTCGTCCCAGGCAGGCTTGAAGGAGCACTGCCTGGCTCTAAGGAAGGGCTTGGCACACATATTGTCAAGCACTTCCTAAATGAACCCCGACTCCACTGCAAGGCCAGCTCTCTTTAGGTTGGAATGAGGCCCAGGGGCCTTCCAGCCCCAAATCATAGAAACTCAAACTAGAGAGCTGAAGGAGACTGAAGAGGACATATGGTCTAAAAAAGACACTAGGGTACAGTGAAAGTCAGGATCTGAACCCAGGTCCTCTGACTCCAGTGTAACCTGCTGACTCCCTAAATTATGATTAAGTGCTTACTATGGTGGGGAGGGGTACACAAAAATGAAGGCCTCCTTGCTCTTCAGGGAGTTTACAAACTACTTAGGAAGGGATGGAACAAGCGCACAAAAACAGAAGGCTAGATCTCCCAACAAGTGGTCCCCTCTTGAAAACCTCCCATAAGGGAGACCTCAGAGTTCACCATTTTAGACAATTTTCATATTTCCTCAGGCTTGGCTTAAATCTCTCTCCTTGTAACATCCCTCCCTCCAATGGTATTTGTTCTGCCCTCACAGGGAAAGTGGATCAAACCTAATCCCTCTTTCATGGGACACCTGTTCAAGAATCCCTCGTAATCTTCTCAAGGCTCAACTCCCACACAATTCCTTGAACGAATCTTTGTATGGCATGGTTTGGAGTCCTCTTGCCATCCTGAGGTGCAGTGCAGCATGCCAATGTGGGCCACAGGGCTGGATGTCACATCAGTCTAATTCTGCAAGTGCTTATTATGTGCTAGGCACCAGGGACACACTCATGACCAAAAAAAATGGCTGAGCCCTTGCCCTAAAGGACACTGTACTTTGCAGGGGCATAAAACAATTTCAAAGGTAAGTTAACAGAACATAATTTGAGATAGAGAGCATGGCCAGCTCAAAAAGTTGTGCCCAACACCCCTAAGAAAGTGAACCTGAGTTCTGAAGGAAGCTAGGAATCAGAGGAGGTGAGAAAGGAGGGAGTTCCAGGCGGGGAGGTGAAAGATGGAATGATGTAGGTTTTTTTTTTCTTTTAAAATGTCTTATTGGTAATATAGTTAAGTGGAATAAATAACATATTAGCAGGTCCCAAACATATGCTTTATTCAACAGCTATAGTCATCTACTCCTCAAATGAGAGGTCCGTTTTCTGAAGTCATGATGGACCCCACCCTCTGAAAAGGCAAGGTTAGGGAGGCTGGCGTGTAAAGTCCACTAAGGAAAGCAATGTGAAATGCATCTGGGAAGGATCCACAACACGAAGAACTTTAAATGCCCAAGTGACAAGTTTGCATCTGATCCCAGAGATAATACTGGTAGCCAATGGAGAATCTTGGGCAGGAGAGTGAAATGATCAGAGTCCGGCCCTAGGAAGATGATCTTGGCAGCTGTGTGCAATGAATTGGAGAATGGAAGGAGGGAAACCAATGCCAGTCCAGGTAAAAGGTGAACTCTCATGCCCAGAAAGTGGGTGGGTGTGAGAAGAGAAGGATGATAGGAGAGATACTGCAGAGAGAGTATTAACAAGACTTGGTCACTGACTGGGCATGAGAAGAAGAGTCCATGACAAGTCCAATGTCACAAACCATTATGACTAGAGAGCTGGTAGTGCCCTCCCAGAGACGTCTGGAAGATGAGCAGGCTGGGGAAGGCAGAGGGATGTCCATGAGGCAGCTGGTGAGGCAGCATCAGCACATGCAGGACTGCCACCTCCTCCCCCGCCTTGACTGGGATTCAGGATTTCTAATCACATTATATTTTTTGGCAGGTGAATCATACTGAGCTTGCAGTCTTTTCCAATGACATGTCCCCTCATCTTGGTCTTGGGCCATTAAATTAAAAAAAAAAAGCCAACTGTAGGACTTTACATTAATTCCCATCAAATTCTGAGGTGCTGTCTGATTTTGAATGTGCACTGAGTTGGGCCCAGAATTGAACAAGAGAAAGAAATTGGGCTAGGTCACATGGGAAAACTATATCGTGCTTCTGAGTAGTCTAAACCTGCTGCCAATGCCTCAGCCCCTCTTTAAGACCTTAACATTCTCCCAGTGATGCTTCTGGGTTGTGAATCACTAACAAATCTCATTCTCTCAGAAGAATCCAAACTGCACATGACCCAAAAGGCAGTGGAAGAGATGTGCCCAGTGTAAGGAGGCTACGAGACATCTCCACTGGTGACTGACAAGAAATGGCAAAAAAGACTCAGCAAAGGCCAGGAGCCGGTCCCCTGGCAAGGTTCATGGATAAGAGGCAACAGCTTAGCTATGCAACAGTGAAAGGCACAGAAGGCCTCAGTTATGCTCTGAAGATACCCTGTGGGGAATTCATGGGAGGACAGGATCAAGATGAGAATGTTTGGATCTGACCTTTTCAAATCAAAATATAAAATTCAGAATTATGTATCTATGGAAGTATAGGAGTCAATACCCCTTATAATGTATATACTCAAGCAAAACAAATTCTTGCATCAGCCACCAGATAAATATCTACATATTTATGTACATATATACGTATGTGTAAACTGAGAGAGCTAAATCTCTATCGATTTTCACACATCTATACGCCTCAATCTTTGCTCTGAATTATAGGCATTCATCTCAATAGCATCATTCATAGGATGAAGAGCTGGAAGGGACCTCAGAGGCCATCACAGGATCCGAGTCTACCATGATTTCCTCCCATCAAAGGTCAAGATAGATTTTCCCTGAAAAGTGATGACATTGGTCCAGTGAGAGAAGGCTAAAGCTGCGCCTGGAGTCCTCTGACCACACTAATGTGGCATCAAAGGGTTACCCTGAAGCCAGAGCCCCTCACCCTGGCAACCTGGCAGAGGTGGAAGTTCCAAAAGCAGGTGACTACCCACAGCTGGCCCTGCTAACTAGACAGGATTAGAAATGGAGGAGGCTGTTCTGGGTAAGTATGGTAGCATTTTAATTAGGGGTCTTCTCTACGTTATGACAAAGTAAACCCCATTTTAAACTGTTCAATGTGACTCGTTTTGTTTCAGTGCCAAACCCTGTTGTTCTGGACCAATGGCATCATGAGGGTGATGTCTTGACTAAACAGGGCACCAGCCAGAGTAGGGCCCACCCAGCACAGGAGGCTCCCTATTGAACCAAGCGTTCCTTCTTGAGCAGAGACCAGGCCACCCTCAAGCCCACAATGCGATGGTCAGCTGGTCAATAAACATTTATCGACTACATGAGGATGTTCTGAGAAACTGGGGAACAGAAGATGGAAATCAGAGCAAGCTCCAGACCTAGAGGCTTGTGAGTCTAAATCGGGATGACTGTGTTCCCTCATCTCACTTTGGTGCTTGACAGGCACAAATGAGATAACAGGTTAAACCAGGAGTGGGGAACCTGCCTGCCACCAGCATGTGACTTGCCAGGTCCTTGGGGGCAGCCTTTTGACTTCACCCAACTCTGACGGGACCAACCCCTTTATGAAGGGGAGTTGTTCTGTGAAGTCTGGATTCAGTCGAGGGCTACACTTGAGGACCTGGAGGGTCTCATGTGGCCCAGAGGCTCCAGGTTCCCCACCCCTGGTTAAGGGCTTAGCAAACTTCAGTGAGTCCCGTTAGTGCCGGCTGCTCTCTATCTCCCAAGCAACAGGCTCCAAGGAGAATTCCTCACCTTTCCCCACAAGCCTTCCTTTTGTCTGGTCCCACAGGCTCTGCATTCTCTAACCAGGTCCCCTTCGCTCCTGCATTGCTCCTCTTCCGGAACCTGCCACATCTGCACCTCCCGATCTTATCAAACTCGGGGCTCCTACATCCAGTCCCCGTGCCTGGCACCATCGCTCCCGCCACCCGCGCTTTCTTAGGTCCAGCTGCCCCGGACCCCGCTCCGCGCCTCACTCGGTTGTGGGGGGCCCTCTGCTTCCCCCGGGGAGGCGGCCAGGGCTGCGGGGGAAGGGGGGTCTGCTGGTCCCTCTGCCCACTCCCCCCGGGGCGGGAGGCCTGGTGGGCCGTCACTAGGCACACGGGGCCCAGGACTGAGCTGGCTGTGGCCGGCTCTTTCTTGGCGCCGAGCCCCCTCCCCAGCCCCGGCCGAATCATAAGACAAACCCGCTCCTCGCAGGCGGAGCCTAGCACCGGCCCCGCAGCGCGCCCGGGTGGCGCCTACTACGTTCAGCCGTCCCCCGGCAGGCTTCCGGGGATCCCGGCGGAGCCACGGGAGCGCCCTGCCCCCAGGAGAAGTCACCAACAAGCCCGCGCCTACCCACCTCGGGGCTTGGGGAGACGTCAGCGGAACTCCCCAGCCCCGGCGCTCAGCCACCAGGCCTCCTCTGGGCTCTCCCAGCCCTGAGCACAGGGCCAGCCCGCGTCTGGAGAACGCTGGCCGAGGACCAGACCGCTGAACGCTCCGCGAAGCTGTGGAGCTAACTTCAGCCGCCAATCCAGGGCAGCCGCAGAGACGCCCCTCCCCAAGCCACGCCCCCCAGCCTCGGAGAGGCTAGCCCCGCCCATCCTGCGCAGCCGCAGAGACGCCGCTCCCCAAGCCATGCTCCCATGCAGCCACAGAAGCAGAGCCCCTAAACTACGCCCCGCCCCCCTCTTGTTCCCCGTGCTGCCTCAAAAACACAGCTGCAGAGGAGGGCTTCTTCAAGCCATGTCCCTCCCCCCCTACGCAGTCTCTGAACTAGGGCACTTATCCGTACCCCCAGCTCCCCTGTCCCCCGAGAGTCCCCTGCAGAAGCTCACCCAACCACGCTCCGCCCCGCTTCTTCAAGCCACGCCTCCTTCCCGATAGAATCCTCCAAACCACGCCCACATCCCTTTCCTGCGCAGCCGCAGTGATGCTGCTCCCTAAGTCTCACTACCGCTCAGCCTCCGCCCCCGTCCTGCGCAGCCTCTAAAAGTCTCTTCCCTTCCCCTCAACTCCCTTCATATACATAAAGCGACCTTTGTCCCTTCAAGTTCCGCCCACCAAGGCGAGCCCTTAAGCGGCTCCTTCCAGGATAAGGAGCTAGAGATAGGCTCGAGGAAGGCCCCGCCCTCCACGGGCCGGAAGTACGTCACCATGGCTATAAAACCGTGCGCGGAGGCGTGTTTGGCCTTTCTATGGCGGGAGCAGCTGGTGGCTCTTTTGCGGCCGTGCAGACTGCGGCGCTGGCCGCGTCTGGCCGACCTGGGTGAGGGAGCGGCTGGGTACGGGGCCGACAGGGGCCGGTTGGGGACATGTGGGCGATGCGCTGGCGTGCCAGAAAGCGGGAAAACCTCCGCGTTCGTGGTGGGGAGGGCGGGCAAGGGCGCATGCGCTGTGAACCGGTCCCGGTCCGTGTCACGTGGCAGTGCGGGGAGACCAGGCGGAAGGGGTGACAGCGTCCCGAGTGGGGCAGCCCGCTCAGGGACGGGCCTGCCCGTGGCCCCCAACGCGGGCGCCCCCCCCCCTCCAGGAGGGCGCGGCCTCCCTGGGACGGCGAATCTCCATGAGTCCTTGGGCCCTGCCGGCCGTGGCAGTGTCCCTTCCTAGCCATGGAAGAGTATGATCTTGCTTATTGGCAAAGCTGTCACCATCTAATTGGTATCAGATTCTGACTTGTGCAAGTTACACGCGCGTCCGGGTCTCTCGTGGGGCGGGGCTGAGCACCCCCGCAGGTGCGCTTGGTGGGGAGCTGCTCCGGGGCCGTCAGGGCAGGTCGCGGCCGCGTACTGACAGCTCTCTCCTCTCTCCCGCAGGCCCCGAGGAGCCGGCAGCGGGGAGCGGAGGTACCTGGCACGCCGGCCCAAAGACCGGGCCTCGTCTGGTCTGCAGAAGCTGCGAGCACCGCGGGTTAGCGGCCTTGTCCGTTCGCGGGGTCGGGCGTGGGAGCGGGGCGCCTGGACCCTGGGGGGGGGCCCTACTGCCAGGGTTCGCCTCCGGAGCCCAGGGGCAGAGATGCCCGCAGTGTGGGGTCAGGGTCGGTCTAACCGACTCCTGTGGCCACGGGGTCAGAGAAGGTGGTACCCACAACTCCCCCTTAAGCGAAGGGAGCCGCCTGCCTCGTGGTACCTCTGGGCCCCGCAAGGGCTCCCTCCGCAGGGGTCAGTGAGCTCTAAGGGCCAGGTCTGGTGCACTGTTTAGTTACACGTAGCGATTTCACAGCACAATTTAAGGAAGGCTTCCACTTGAGATCAGTCAGAAGTAGGTAGCCGTGTCCCTTTCAGAGTTGCCCTCCTTTTCTGTGCTTTCTTCTTTGTGCATTTTTAGTTTATTTTTCCCTCCAAACCCCATCCTGGAGAAAGGCTGCCGTTAGGAACAAAGGTGTGTAAGAACGTGCCATACGTCCATACTTGCGTTGTCTCCTGGAGGTGGGGAGCATCTTTTTCCCAGTCAGCCAGCTGAGTTTTGTAGCACAGTCGTGTTCCATCACAGTCATATGCCACAATTTGGTCAAAGAAAAGAGCTGCTCTAAATATTAGAGCGTGTAGGTTTCTTTCCTTTTTCCCTAAGTATCATGGGAAACAGACCTGTTAGTGCTGTTACTGGGTCAAAGGATACAAGCAGGTTCTTTTGTTTGTTGGGCAGTTGGGGTTAAGTAGCTTGCCCAAGGTCACAAGGCTAGGTTTTTTTTGTTTCTGCCTTAAGTGTCTGAGGCCTGATCCTTCTGACGCAGGGCCGACGCTCTACTCACTGCGCCACCTAGCCACCCCATATAGGGGCAGTTTTAAAAGCTCTTAAAAGCAATCCGGGATCTATGAAGCTCGATGTTTTAATCAATTTTTAAGAACATTTCATGACTACTTTTATTCTTTTCATTGAAAAAGCCATTTATCAGTTGGCTTGTATTATAAATCTGAGATGAGATGAGACTTTTTGTTTCTGATCTTGGCTACATTGGTTTTATAAGTACTAAACCTTTTTAATATAATTGTCCCTTATCTCGTTTATTCATAAGTTCTGTCCATAAGTCTGATAAGTTCCTTGTCCTAATTTTCCTGCAATAAGGTCCCTTTTTTATGTATCCATTCTGACTTTATCTTGGTATAAAATACGGGTCAGTTTCTACCACACTGCTTTCCAGCTGCACAATAGTTTTCACCTGGTGAATTCTTATTCCAAAAGCTTAAAATCTTTACATTTGTCACATACAAGGTTACTATAATCATTTGCTACTGTGGATTGTATAGCTACTCTATTACTGCTCTACCTTTTACTTCTTTACCCAGGACAAAGTAGATTTGATAACCGTCATATAACAGTTTAAGATCTGGTACTGCTAAGCCTCCTTTCTTTATTTTTCATTAGTTCTTTTGATATTCTTTTTGTCCAAATGAAATTTGTTATTTTTCTAACTCAGTACAATTTAATTGGGGTGGCATTGAATAAATAGATTAATTTGGATGAAATTGTTTTTATTATATAGACTCTGCCTACCCAGAAACAATATTCTCCAGTTATTTAAATCTGGCTTTATTTGTATAAAATGCTGTAGTTCCTGGTTTTATTGTCATAGGGATGCTCCCAGTTATTTTATATTGTCTGTGGTTATTTTTAACAAGGTATCTTCTTGCAGGATTTTGTTGGTGATATATAGAAATGCTGATGATTTGTGTGGGTTTATTATATCCTGCTACTTTGCTAAGATTATTGTTTCAACTATGTTGAATTGTTGGGATTTTCCAAGTATATAATCATATCTGCTGCAAAAAGATAGTTTTATTACCTCGTTGCCCATTCTGACTCCTTCAGTTTCTTTTTCAATTGCTAGGAAATAATATTGGTGACAATGAGCATCCTTATTTCATGCCTGGTCTTATTGGGAATGCTTCTAGATTATCCCCATTACAAATAATGCTTGCTGGTGGTTTGAGGTAGATGCTTATAATACTTTTAAGGGGAAAAATTAGTATTTTTGATAGAAATGAGTTCTATTTCATAAAAAACCTTTTTTATCTATTGATATAACCTTTTTTTCTTTTATTGATTAATCAATTGTGTTAATAATTTAATCATCCCTGCTTCCCTGGTATAAATCCCACCTGGTTACAATATTCTATTTCCTCTTATGTTAATCTAGCACTTTATATTTTTGTAAATATTCTGTTTCACTTAAATTGTTTACTGCCTTACAATTCATCTTCGTTGGTGGTTTGATTTTCTTTATAAATCATAGTAACCAGTGATTAACCGATTTTGCTGGGTTTTGCTTTGGGGTTTGTGTTTTTCACATAAAACCAACTCCAATTTTACTTATTCAGTGGTTTTGTTAAATTTAGTTGGTGTTTAATGGGGGATTTTTTAATTTGTTTAGAGGTAGAAATTTTCCAGATTACTGCTTTTGCTGCATCCTATAGGTTTTGTTATTTTGTCTCAATATTGTCATTCTCTTTAATGAATGTTTTTGATTCTATGATTTGTTCTTTAAGCTACTTGTTCAAGATTAGTTTGTTTAATCACCAGTTAGTTTTTAATATATTTTCCATAATCCTTTATTGAATATAATTTTTATTTTCATTGTGATTGATGAAGATGCGTTTAATTTTTCTGCATTTCACTATACTTTTTATGTACTGGTATGGTCAGTTTTTGTTAAAGGTATCACATACTGCTGAGGAAAAGATGGATTCCTTTTGATTCCCATTTAGTTCTTTCCACCTGTCTTATCTATTACGCTTATCTAAAATTCTATTCACCTCCTTGACATCTTAATTATTTTTTGGTGAGATTTATCTAATTCTGAGAGGGAAAGGTTAAAATCCTCCACTATTATAAAACTATTATCTATTTCTACCAGTAATTTAAATTTTCCTTCAAAAATTAGATGCTATAGCATTTGGTGCATATAAATTAGTATTGATATTGCTTGTCTATGGTACTTTATCAAAATGTAGTTTCCTTGTTTATTTTTTAATTAAATATTTTAGCTCTGCTTTTTTTTACATCAGCTGAAGAATAATAAATTCTTTGTAGCCCTTTTTTAACTCTGTGTGTATCTCATTTTTAAATATTTCTTGGAAATATATTGTCAAATTCTGATACTTAATCCATTCTGCCAGCAGATTCCATTTTAGGGGTGGACATCCCATTCACATTCAAAGTTAATAATTAATAGTTTTGCATTTCCTCTTCTGTTTTTCCTCACTATTCTTCTCACCTTTACCAGATTCCTCCTCCAGTGTCTACTACCTCCCTAATCTATACCCTTTTAAGAATCTCTCCTTTATCCCCCACTCTCCTAGTTGATCTTCATACCCTTCTAAAAGTCTCTCCCTTTTCCAGTCCCCTTTGCCCTCCTATTTCTTTGTAAATTTAGGAGACTTTTCTACCTTGGTATATATTATTCCCTCTTTAATTCCCTGATGACAGTAAGATTACCAGCCCTGCACCTCTCCCTCTGTAGCACTTCATCCTCTACATGAGATCATTCATTACTCTATTGCTCTCCCTACCCAGTTTGATTTTTTTAGAGTCCTCCCACCATCCTCAGCTCAAACACAGGCCTTCTATCTAGATACCCTCCTAATTAAAGTCATTTTTAAGTTCTTCCAAGAACTCTTTGGGCTTGTGATCATTTGACATTTTTCTTTGAAATAGGAGTGGGATCTGAATATGAACCCAGATTTTCTTTATCCCCATAGTAACTGTCTACAGTTCATTGTTTCTCCTTCGTTCCCTTTTTTTCCTTATAGCAGTCAAGTACTAGGACTGAAGTGGTGGTTGGGGCCTCCAGCTTTATTTTTCTGTACTGTTTTCTGAGTTCTGTCTGGGAGCCCAACGTTGGACATGCCTCCCTCCCCCCCCCCCAAGCTCTTTCTTCCTTCAGGTCTCTCCTGTACCTGCAAACTTGAGCTCTCTGCAGCCCTGGAATTGAAACCAGGGACTCAACTCTTCTGCAAGGTATTTATCCCTCTCTGCTACCATATTCACACTGGGCATGTGCTTACTCCTCCCACAACAGCTAAAGGACTTTCAGTCTTCCCCTACTCAGCCTTGTTTCTTGGAGAATTTTGGAGAGCCCTGGGTTTCCTTTTTCTGCTATCTTCCCCCTCCCCCCTTTCCCTTTTTTCTCTATTATCTCACTTGGAGATTTTGTTACCTCCCACAGATTCAGTTGTCTTGGCACAGATGATTCTCAATATCTATTTTCTCAGCCCTAATCTTTGATCTCAGACTTGAAATGTCCAGAACAGAATCCATTATCTTCCTGCCCCAAATAAGTGTTCCCATCTTTGGGGGTTGCTCATTATTGAGGGTAGTCTTTTCAGTAATCACACAGGCTCATGGCCCCAGATGCCACCCCTGACCCTAGAGATCCAATATAGTCTGTCAGTGCCTTAATTAGCTCAAAGTACACAGCTCCATTGTGCCCCCCTCCTCCCCTGCCCAAGCTCCAGCAGCCCCCTAGCAGCTCTAGAATCCCCTTTCACAGCCTGGCCTCTGCCTAGCCTTAATTCTGTTCTTACTCTGCCGTGTAGATTGGCTTACTAGATGTTCTCAGACAGTTGCTTTTACATTTGTGACAATATTTCCCAGATGTGCATGTGCACATGCAAAAAACCATGCTAGAATAATTTTCCTCTACACAGTCTTCAAGACTTAGCTTAAGTGCCCCTTTCCTTGTTAACTCCACGTTGTGTTTCGTGTTTTTACATTAGAATGTGAGCTCTCTAAGGCCAGGGACTTTCTTTGCATTCTCCAGCACTTAAGGACAGTGCTTTATGCTGTCCTTATCTAGACACTTAAAGGGTGGCTTCACTTGGCAGAACTATAAATATGTCTGGCTTTATTCTGTTGACTCAGTCCTGGTCTTGATGAGTGAGTGTAGCCAATGAGTTTTGAGAGAAAATGGTCCCAAGTGCCTGGTAAGACTTGTAAGAATAGGTTATGCAGAGATCATTTTTTTCTATAGAGGTCCTTGTGGGGGGCGGGGGCAGTGCTTAGCAGTATAAGCTACCTTAGGGACTCCATTGACAAATGATTACAACTGACAATTAGCCAATGTTAACTCACTGCCAGACTCCATGTGTACGTATATACCAAGGATGAATTCAGTGGACAGCTGCTCAATAAGAACATGACTTTAAATGACCTATTTTTGTCAGACTCCACCCAAGACTATTGAGGGGGAAGGCAAGGCTTTGAGGCTACATTTTAAAAGACAGGAAAACATCACTGATATTTCCTAACAAGAAAGACATTTATACCATAATAGCATACATCCCGAATCAATTTCACCCTTTAAAATCTTTTCAGGAAACCCTTACCTCCTCTGCTTTACCCTTCTGGATCTAACCTCATGTAATCCACCCTAAGTAGGACTTTTGGAGCCCAGTTTGCTCTGCAGCCCTTTCTCATGTTCCTGTACCCTTCTAGATAGTCTAGGCACTAAGATGAGTGAGACCTCATATAAAAGGTAAAAGGGATTTAAGGTAATGTGTCAAAAGTCTGTCTATCCCAAATGGAGAAGAAAAAAGGTTGATCATTTGCCCCTTTGTTACTGAGAAAATTGGGGTATCCGTTAAACCGAGGTTATTCAGCCTACTGTCTTAATGTTTCTGGAATACTGAAATTCTCAGTAACATAATAAAATTGGTTCAGGCAACAGCAGTCCATAATCTGAATTGGGGATTTTGATTGGCTTTTGTGGATTGTTTTGTCATCAGATGATTCCTCCTGGCATGATTGTGGGGGAAGATAGGTGGAAGAGCAGTCAACTTGATATTAAACCCGGAGACCACAGAATATGGGCTTAGAATATCCTTGTGGGTTTGATTTTTGTTTTGAAGAGCGCCAATGACACCAGGAGGGTAATGTCTTGACTTGTCTGGTGCCAGGAAGACCTGAATTTGAATCCGGCCTCAGACACTTCACAACTGCATAACCCTGGGCTTTAACTTCTTTCCTCACTTTACTCATCTGTGAAATGGGGATAATTAGCACCTACATGATGTGAGGATCAAAGGAAGTAAGACTGACAGTGCCTTAGAGATAAACAACCCTATTAAACATTAGGAGTGAAGCCAATGCTTTTATAAACCTTTAGGCTACATACCTAAAACCAGTCTTTTCCACAAGGGTCCCATGATGGTCCAATCAACTCTTAAAGGGATCCCACCAAAAATTGAGGGCTGGGAATTGAATTTCTTGAGGGTTTCTTAGGCAAAGGAAGCACATGACAATGGATGGGTGGTCTTTTCTCTTGATCTTACCCTGTTGGGCCCTTCTGATGAGAATCACTCCCTACACATAGAAATTTAATGGGAAGGGCCTTGTTCAAGTTAGAAACCAGAAATAGTCTGCAAGTTGATATTAACCTTTCCCCTGGGCTGTCATTTCTCAGCTCAGAAACCTGTCCCTAGAAGGCCTGGGATTCAACCTCAGGAATCCAAGTTCCCCTCTGTGTATACCTCCTATCCAAGTTTGTTTTTTTGTTTTTTTACCTTCAAACCCTGTTTGATATCTTGGATATCCAAATAAACATTAAGGAAACAAGAGGCAAAGCCCTATTTCCCCTTGTCATGAGCTGGTGAGGCAAGAGTGAACTGATGTTGGGTCCAGAACACTTGTTTACTGTACTCCCTACCCATTGTTGCCCTTGACTTTTTCTCCATCCCCCGTAATCAAATGTAGGGGACCATAGGATTCCCATGAGATTCTTAGGAATTCTTTCCTAAACGAAGAAATCCTCATTTCCATAAGGTACCCCTGTTTAGTACCTTGATAGGCTGTGCTGTAGCAACCAAAGGATTCTCTTACTGATTGTACCTGCTGACATCACTGGCCCAAGAGGACTGACTAAGGCCTCATATCCAAGTCCTAGTTTGTGCAAGAGACTCACCTTGGGTTAGTTAGGAAATATCCCTTAACACCTGTAGCTTAAGAGTCTCATTCTTAGGATATTCAGGATATCTTTATACTGTAGATTGTCAACACAGGGGTTACAAAACTACTTTTGGTTTCATCACTGTCTGGAAATTGTGGCCCATCTGAGGGTCAGGGTACATAAGGAAGCTTCCTGCCAAATTATATACAACAAACCCCTCACTAATGCTACAAAGAAGTTAGTATGACTAGCCATTCTCTGCTGACCCTCTGGTCCCAATATGTATGCTGTGCTATTTTTCACAAAGACCATAGCCCAGGTGTTGCAGCTTTTGATGAAAAAAAAGTCCCTCACATTCAGGCATCTTTCAAATTGCTGTATTCTCTGCTGTTTGCTCTGGTCCATCATACTCGTTACCTACTTGGAAACAGACTGTGAGCAGGCACTTAAAAACTAAATAATCCTCTCCTGCTTTGATATGGCCCTGCTATCATTTCTAGATTCTAGATCTATGTATAAAGCCATGCACTGAGCTTGTCATCAGCCTTCCCTTTGCCAGTTCAGATTAAATCCTTTCCTGTGATCTGCCTTGCAAGTGCAGTCCCCCTGCTGCCATAGATACACCCCACATTGTTTACATCCTACTTGCTTAGCTTCTGACCATGGCTTCGCCAAGGTGGCAGAATCTATTTCCCTAACCATACCTGCCACCTTGCGTCTGAAGTTTTGTTAACGTTTATACAAATTGTAAATAGACATTTGTGACATGCTACTTCCATAGTGGGCAGGATCTGGAAAAAACAGGATTCCTTTTGCTGTCACTTAGTAGCCTAATGAGGCTATCCATCTACACACCCCACCCTGTGACTACTGTCCCACCTACACCACAATGGATTCCTTTAGTATCCCATGGCCTTTTATCCTCACTGCCATATCCTTTTCTTTATCCCTGAGGGACCACATCTCTGCCCAACAGCCCACCCTTTATCTGAAACATGAGCAATGGAAACCCATGGGTTGTGTCCTCCCATCTGGCTTCATAGTCCAAACACTTCCTGCCAGTCAGTGCTCCCTTCTCTGCTAAAGTGCATTTGTGTCCTCTCTAATAGGCCACATGTGAAAAGGGAGGAGGGTGACTACAATATAAGAGGCTTGGTCATGACAGTCAAAAATTTTCTGCTTCTACTGCAAAACAATGGACAACCTGAAAAGAGTTCCACAGTAGACCAGGAGAAAGGGTTCATGAAAGCATCCCTCCCTGAGTATACTCTTCAGAGCACTCCAGACCAATTTCATTAAAACTTCCAGCATCCTTAGTGTCTGGGTATGGCATAGTTATTGTTTTCATGTTTAATGGATGGTGGAATGTTAGTTCAGTGGAGCTGATTTTTGGGTGGAGGTGAGGCAGTAGGGGTCAAGTGACTTGCCCAGGGTCACACAGAATGACAGTGTCAAATATTTGAGACCAGATTAGAAACTGAGTCCTGGTTCCAGGGCTGGTGCTCTTTATCTCCTGTGCCATCTAACTGCCCCTGAACTCTCTTAACAGTAGCAAAGAAGTGGATCTCCATTTATTTCCCACTTTGGGATCCAACCAAAGGACCCATTTCATCTCCAATTTTAATCATAAAACAGTATTCTCTTAATTCACATCTTATAGCACCCCAGTCCCCTGGACATGCCGACTGAAAGAACCTGGATGGTAAATGAGTATTGTGAAAAGTTGAATGATTCTGAAATAACTTGTAGTCCTGTGCTTAGCTTCCTTGAGGTTGTGGAATGCCCAGGGCAGAAGATGTGCTTTGTTACCTTATGAGATAGTATTCAGAAGATCAGTGCCAACTGACCTACAGGTGGGGCATGAATTAAGGGAGCAATTTGAAGAAGCCACAAACTATATCCTATTCTCTAACTGGAATTCTTTCTTATTTGTGCAGAAAAGTCCAGGATGCTGGGATGAAGCCTAAGACACAACCCTCTCCCAGCATCTGATCCAGAGACCACGTCCACATCAGAATTCACCACTGGAAGTTCTCACTCGATCTTTGGTGGGAATGGCCCCAGTCGAGTTGTTCTGACAAGTCGAGGTCACAGCCAGAGGAAAGGCTGTTAGATGTGTGGGAGCCAAGCCCAAGGGTCTCTGTTCTTGGATGTACTATCAGGAGGAATGGAGCCACTTCAGGTCACTCCTCCTTCAAAACTTGACATGTTGGCTGCTATATCTTCTTAACTATTAATGCTCTTGGCATTAACCTGGTCCTGTGGCTGAACACCAGACTAATGTAAATCTTGTCTATGCCCATGATGAAGCAAGAGATGATGCACACACTCCCCATTGTCATCACAGTGCTCCTACGACTTGGCCTGGCTGGTCACGCCCTTCCACAGCACCCCTTTATTACATCCATACAAAGGGCTGTCATTGCAGCAAACTTAACAGATTGTTGGGTCTGTTATAAAGTGGGTAATATGGAAAGTGAGGTTTCCCTGATCCCCATCCCAGCTCCACTGTCCCACTGGATCAACGAATCCATATACGGAGTGTATTATTCTTCCTCCTATTCTAAATACCAGTATCTATGGAAATACACAGGCCGGCCCCTCTCCCCTGAATATGGGGAAGGACTGAGATACAAAGTGCACGTCAGCCGCTCCTTTCACACTTACCAAGTTACAGGACGTCCGCAGTATCGAATACAACACCGAGGTCAGTATCCATTGTGTATCCAGAATGACAACGGAACCGTGTACTTGGGTGATGTTCCCGAGGAGAGATGTGCCCAGACCCTGTGGTTTGACACTGATGATGGCACATGGGAAGTGGACCCGGGGTCAAATAGTGGAGGAAACCTCAAATGTGGGAAGACTTCCCCAATGACATTCTGGGGAAAAGAGAGCTACTCCAACTTCACCATCCTGCCCCTCAATTACACCTCTGCTGGCTGGGAAAGTGAGACAAAAAGCTACCATGATGACACTTTGTATGTGCTTGCCGAAGGGGGAGAGATTGTCCACACAAGCTTTAACATGTCCAGCTGCCCTGGGGAGGGATCTTTTGTCAACTTCACACTTTTGTACCAGATGTTTGAGTCTATCCTTTGTGCCTATAATGACACCCCTTGGCACCATTTGACCCGTTCGTGGAAAAATTTTGACAAGCGATGCCCTTGGTACTTTGAAGCAGGTACTCTGATGATACAAGGGAAAGAACAGTGGTCCCCAAATTCCACTTGGGCCCAGTATTCTGGTAACAGACTCACTCTGTCCCTTGCCCATGCCCCAGGGCTTTATTTCATTTGTGGGGATTATGCTTATAAGGCTTTACCGCCTGGGTGGGGAGGAACGTGTGCCATAGCTTATCTAGTCCCTGATCTGCAAATACATAAGACTTTGACCTCCACATCTGTCCCCAACCCCGGGAGCTTCATTAATCGGTTTCATAAGCGCACCACTAATCCTCTGGCTGAGAAACCCTCAGGCTTCCATGCTTTCGCCCGAGCCTTGTTTCCATGGCTTGGGATCTTGGAAATTGAGAAGGCAATAGTGAATATGTCTGTGGCTGTGGAAGAAGGTTTCAGCGCCACCCTCGATGCCATTTCCAACCTGCGGCTGGAGGTGGACCCCCTGGCTCAGGTGGTGGTTCAGAGTCGGATGGCATTAGACATGAAGCGGGCACAGCAAGGGGGGGTTTGTGCCTTTATCAACACCATGTGTTGTTTCTATGTTGATAAAAAGAACCAGATAAGTCAGAATGTTACCAAGTGGAAAAGCTTCATGAGCACAGACCCCGAGTAGTCCTGCCTTGGTGAGACTCCAGAGGAGCTTGGAGGAGATGGGGAGATGGTGCAGGACATCACCAAGAGGGCCGTAGCTTCCAGGGAGAGTCCTAAGGAGTGCCTTAATGTGGATAGCCTTAGTCAAACCCAGATTGCTTCCTGTCTATGCAGTATGCTGCCCATCGGCTGTCATCTCTGCTATGGTGCTGAGCCTTCTAGCACAAGGGCTGCCAAAAACTAGACCCTCGTTTCTAACTAGTGGCTCCCCTATTTAGCTTTGAATAAATTTTCCTTTTTCAGCTGGTCCCTGAAGTTACTGACCAAGCTGGTGGGTGAGATTCTCCCTGGGCTCTTCTGGACTCTAGGTTGAGATTTCTCAGTCAATCCCTTTACTGGACTGTGAGCTCCATAAAAGGGATGGCGTATACGTTTTGTAGCTTCCACAGCATCCAGCAGGGCACTCTGTACGCAGTGTCTGCTTAACAAGTACTGTACTATATTGTTCAATTGTCGTTTATTTGTTTTTTTATTCAGTGAATAGTGTAAAGGGACATACATTTTGATTTAAATACTTGTGAAACTTAAAATGATTTTATAAGTAAAAAGTTGTTTTAAAAATGAAACATTTTCACTCTTATTCAGAAGATTGGGTTTAGAACTGGCAGGTTACCCAGTCCTTTCAAGTCTGCCATCCCTTCTCTCCCTTCCCCTACATCCCCAAATTTATAGAAGACAAACTGTTTAAATTGCCCATGAGGAGTGAACCTGACAGAACCAGAACACAGTTCTTCTGACTCCAGACTCTATGATTCCCTCAGCTACTTTGTATCCTACTGATATGTGGGTAGTTAGGGAGCTCAGGGAAGCTTTTAGTCAAAATAGAGTACATTACCCTTGTACATGCTGATAAGTGCTGTCCCCAGTTATTTCTGATACAGAATTGGATGTGTAATCTTTTAGAGAGAATGGTACCACCAACATCAATGTCCTCCTTTGGGGCCACTAAGTCACAATCCCTTGACCATCAGATTTCACAGGACAGTCTGAGGAATGTTGCTCTAAGGAAAAGGCCTGTTACGTAGTGAGACACTGTCAGAGCCAAAATCAAGTCAGCATTGTAAATGCTTCAGGTGGGAGGACAAGGATTGGCACCGCCCATGGCTTGAACAGCTCCCTCCAGCATTCTGGGGCTACATGTGAAGGCATTTCATATGTATTTTCTCTGAGGAGTTGCCATGAATCTTGACCACGGGTCGAGTGGACACATTTTTACAAGGATCTTGAGGCAGGAATGTGAAGTGGGGTTGAACAGTGGGTCTCCAGGCCAAGATCCTCCTTCATATTACTGCAGGTTGCAAATGTGAGCTCACACAGGTCTGCTCTGCATTTTTCCCCTTCTCTCTATATTACTGGGAAGGTCCAGAATGGCCTTGAGATTTTTAGCCTTGCTTAACTACATACTAACTTAAATATTAGGCAGGTTGATCTTTGATTTCATTGGTTTGAGGAATTCCCAGGTTAGGAAAAGCCTTCTCCCAATGCAGTTTGGGGGCTTAGAACACTGACAGGAAGGGGCTTGCCCCAGGGTCTGACAGCCAGGATGTGTCAGAAGCTGGGTTTGAACATGCATCTTCTTGCCTTCACAGACATATGTCTTCTCTGTTAGGCCACATTGGGGAGTAATAAGTAAAAGGTAGATTGTTTTTCCCATTTAATCAGAATACTTTATGTACTTTGAGTCAAAGTTATATATGTTTTATACGTTAAGACACGTATAAAAAGTCATTCCAAAATCTGGATAAATGTGTGAGGTTATACAGAGATAAAACCTGAACCCTGGTATCTTTTTCATCTTCAGGAAAATGCTGTGGAAAAAGATAAGTCCCAGACTGGGAAGTACCAAGACAGGGAATTCACTCGTCCAAGGTGAGACAAATTAGGTAGAAAACCCCTGCCATTTTCTGCAGTCAGTGCTGAAATGGAGGCATTCCTGGCATTGCCAACACTCCCAACACCTGTGGCTGTTGCACAGTTTGCCCCAACTTGATGCTAAGTAATTGTGCACAGGAATCCTGAAACAAGTGACAAGTATACAGCCCACATTCCATTTCTGAAAAATGAAAATCACAACACCAAGCAGAAAAGGAAACTGGACTAGCACCACTGAATCCCAGTTTCCTTTCCTCTTGTAGCCCCAGTGCTGAACTCTTCACAATTTGGTGACACTTTTTATCCAGGGTATAAATGCTGAGACTTTGGTATAAACACCTGGAGAGTCCTTCACGCCACAGCCATAACCCCAGGAAGTGACCCCATACACAGCCCAGCTTTCTCCAGGCCGTTGGCACATCAGGGGGCCACCACTGTCTCCCTGGCAGCTGTCCACATGGTTCTGCTCCTGTAGACTTCCAGCACATAGCATCCTCCCTGTGAACCTCTTCTGGTAACGCTCTTCACAAAACCTCTTGGGAAGTAAGGGGATGGCTGCTTGCTGCAGGGTCCTCGAATAGGCTTGTCCTGCCCAGACAGACCAAACAGCAGGTTGAGTCAAGATCCGTGCTACACAGAACAGTGCTTCAGAGGTACGGGAAGCACCACGTGCCCTCGAGAAACTTCCCTCCCCATTGCACTATTAGGCTAATACCATTCCTGCCCATCTCTGTGATGTTTCTCAGTGCCAAGGGACAATGGAGCAAGTGGATCCCAAGAACTGACAGGCTTTGCAGGATGGCAGGACTCCCACTAGAAGAAAGCCTGTACAAGCAGCCAGGCTTTGGATCACAGATCTAGATTTGGGAGGGCGGCCAGCTCATTCAGTCGCCTCATTTGACAGACAAGGCACTGAAGCTTCCAGGGGGACATCATAGTAAGCTGGAAAGGAAAGATTTGAACCTAGCTCCTTTGTCTGGTTCAAGAACCAGCCATGTACCACGATCCCCACACAACAGATGTTCAACTAAAATGCTTCAGAGCAGATGTTCCCTTAAGGTTTCAAATTCCCTAAGGTTTCCCATCATCAAATAGGGCAATTATCCCTGAAAGGATTTGACATGGCTGATAACATCCTTTAAATGGGAACTGGCAGTATATGATTCTGGATGGAAATCCCAAAGATTCTGAGGTGCACAGAAGCCTTGGAGTTCCTAATCTATAAGGGCATTGGATTCAGCCTCATAGCTATGGAAATCTATCCTCGGCCAGTAAAGAGTGAGGATTTAATAAGCCCTTTTACGCTTTCTCATATAATACCCCCATGCATATCCTCAAATCTGTGACTCATTGGCAAGCTCCCTCCACCCAGAGAGGTCACAGTGTCCAGGGCTCAGCTGGACCTTAGATCTTCTTAGGTTGCAGAGACTACATAGGGATAAGTCCTGGACAATGAGTCAAGGCTCCTGGGCCATCCAGGCACAAGAGGGGGCACTCTTCTGACCTCAGAGGCCAGGCCTTTCATTTTAGAAGATAAAAGGTTTAATTGGGCCAGCCTATGGGCATTGCCAGGGGAGATCAACCACCTTTGTTTCTAAAGAAGTGAAGCAGCAGCTGCAGGGAGTTACCTGATTCTTTCATTTTCCACAAGAGGAGCTGGGGTTGGTCAGAGAGGATAAACAACTTACCCAGGGTCACACAGCTAGTCTATATCCAAGGTGGGGTTTATCAGAGCTCTTCCTACCACCACGTCCAGCAGTCAACACTGCTGCAGTGCCTTCAGTTGTCTCAGGGTGGTTTTTATGGCGAGCCTGCCACCCCAAGACCTACTTTATTTACTCTTAATCCAGTTTAGCCGAGTCCAGCCTCTTCACTACAAGGATGAGCACTAGAGGATAGAATTCTTGGCTAGAGTGACTCATAAAATCAACAGTCCCATGTATGGCCCCCTCTGCTTCTCCAATGGGACTGTGTGGACAGTAGGGAGAACACTGCCCTGGAGTCCAGAAGGCCCGGCTTGCAATCTCTGCTCAGTCACACAGCAGCCTGGACCTCAGTCGCATGTAAAATGGGGAACGTCATGGCCACAATGACCCCTGAACAAGGGGATTGAGGCTCTGACAAAATAATGCACAGAAAGCACTTTTGGACCTTAAAGTATTCTCTGAAGGTCAGCCATGATTGCGATGACTTCCTCACCAGGATTCACTCAGGTCAGGGCTGAGCTTTTGAAAGCAAGTGACCCAAATCATGTGCCCCCTGGCAGGAATTAAGGAGTCTAGAAATATAGCTTGTCCAGAGGAAAGGCCATACAGAGATTATCTGGGCCAGACTATGCATAAAAAGGAAACAAGCCAGATAAGGGAGAAGTCTCCCCAAGAATCCCTTCCTCTCACCTGGGAACCTCTGGCACAAGTCATGGAGTTAACATGTCCTGCACCCTAGGAATCAGCCACCCAGGAGCTCTCCATCACCTTTCTTTGCATGAACTCCCACTTACCAGTATCTCCCCACCCAGTGATGTAACAGTTGGGCGAATTCTTCTGCAGTCTCTCTCGTCGGAGAGGCAGGCAGGCAGGCAGAACATGGCTGTTGAATGTGGCACACTGCTCCTCTGGTCCCTGCAGCCTCACCAGGGCGATGTCATAATCGCTGCTGTCCGGCCTGTACTGGTGGTGAATCACAATCTGCTGGATCCCAAGCTCTTCTTCAAACTCCTCTGGCACCAGGGTGTGGTAATCCCCAACTCTAACAATGTAGTTCCGAGTGTTGTTACCATACCTGAAAGGCAGGGAAGGAGCACACCTTGTTTCAAAAGCTAAAAAGTGGTGACTGTGAGAAAATTAATCAAGCAACCATTAGGGGCTAACTATCTTCAAAGCTCTGGGCCTAACCTCTAGGACAGGAGTGGGGAAGCCACAGCCTCAAGGCCACGCATGGCCCTCTAGGTCCTCAAGTGGCCTGCTACAACCACCAAGGCACAAAGGAATCACAGCAAATAAATCAGTTATAATGAGCTGAAAAGCAGCAGGGGCATTGTGATGGTCAGGGAGATCCTAATTCAGGCTGGCTGTACCACCCCCAGCAAGGCCCTGTCCCTCTGACTTCAGCCACCAGTCTGCACCGGCAGAGGGGATTCTGCCAACAAAGTTCCCCACACTAATGAAATCACAGGCTCAGCACAGCAAATTCTGTGAAGTGAGATAAGAATGCCATTAATTAAGAAAATAAAACCTCCAGAATGCACATTGCCAACACATGAGCTTAAACTTAATATATAAGCAATTAAACCTTATAGCCTCTGGGAAGAATTTTGACCATAATCCACCAGATGGGAAAAAAAAATAAAATTAAAGAACCCCTTGTAAGTAGGTAGTGGGATGTGGGGTCACGTAATGAGTGGAAGTCAGAATAGTTGTCTTCTGCAAACCTGTATGACAAATACACACACTCAAATGCCCCACCAGTAACAGCCAGCATTGACACACTGCTTTAGGGTGTGCAAGGGGGTTTCATTCTCATTTCATTCTCACAACAACCTAGTAGGGTAGGTGCTGTTAGTATCCCCGTTTTACAGAGAGGAAATCGAGCTCAACAGAGGTGAAATGATTTGCCCGGGATCATGGGCAGATTTGAACTCGGGGCTTCCCGACTCCTCCAAGTCCAGCCCTGTAGCCATTGCACCTGGGCTGATAGGGTGATAGGTTTTAGAAATACCAGCCTCCTGTTTCTCCTCCTATCTGACTGCTGCTTGAGTGGATTTGCTGGTTCTTCATCCTGGTCATCTTTTCTTACCAGGGGGTCATACCCCTGGAGTCCCTACCCCTTGTTACTCTGCTATCTCACTGATCTTGTTTAGGGAACCCTTAGGAGTTCACTTATCATTGGTGGTACATATATCCTGTTCTACCCTCCTACCTGGGCTGCTGTCATGACCTCCCTTTGGACATAGCAATCTGGAGGTCCCATAGGCGTCTCAAACTCATATCCAAAATTGAGCTCATTCCCTGCTACTATCAAGGGTACCACCAAACTCCCAGTCACCCAGGCTCACATACTCAACCTTGGGGCCACACTTGATTCCTCACCCTCACTCTCCCCACCTGTCCTGCCCAGTACCCAATCATGTCATTTCTATCTCCACATGACATTTTGTCTCATGTTGCCATCTCTCCACTCATGCAGACACAACCCTAGTTCAGGCCCTCATTGCCTCTGCTTGGATGACTGGTCAAGCCTTCTGACTGATCTCTGAGCCACAAGCCTCTCCCACCCTAATGCATCCTCCCTTCAGTTGCAACAGGATTTTCCTAAAGTGCTGGTCAGACCATGTCACCTTCCCTTGCTCACCAAATTCCAGTGGTTTCCTATGACTTCTGTGATCACATATAGACTTCTTTGTTTTAACATTTAAAACTTTTTATAACCTGGACCCTTCTTATCTTTCTTTCCTTATTCCCCTTCCATATACTCAAGAGAATGATCATTTCTCTCATATTAATAACTAATTATTGAGTTAGGACTAAGGTTTCCCCCTTTTCTACTTCCTGACCTGGAAATCAGCCCCTGTTAAGTTATTCAGGCAGCCTTTAAAGTGCAGGACTGATAATGAGAGGGGAAACTCAGATCTCTTCAAAATGTAAAGAAATTTTAATTTAGGTCAATTTTGATGGATTTCAGCCCATTTTTACTCAGGTGTGGGTAAAAGTGAGTTCCTGTTTTTTGTCTAGATTACCCTACATGGAGTAATATAGTTGACCAAGACTGATCAGTCAGATCTCCCACAGCCTCGTTAGAATAAGTCCACTTATCATTATAATATTCATTCTCATTCATTGTCAGTCAGAGTTGATGGCCACCCTCAGGATCACCCATTCTTCCAAGGGCACATAGTCACTGAGTGGGTTCCATGAGGGTTCTTTGACCTTAAAGAGTGCCACTTACTGCTTTTAGTAATCATTTGCAAAATGATTACCCAGAAACTACGGCTCTTGAACCTTTTCTAGATCTCCTAACTCTAGAATGCAATTCCTGGCCTTCTTCCTTTTCCTCACATACAGCACACTCACCTTCACAGCCCCTTTGTACTAGTGGTCCCCTCTCCCTGGAACGCTCTACCTGGCATTCCTTCCTGGAATCCTTTGCCTAAGATTCAGCTGAGATTCTGCCTTCTGCAAAAGACCTTTCCTAGTCTACTCTACCCAGTTAATGCCCTCTCCTTTAGCATTACCTTCATGAACTTTCAGATTCCCCAACACAAGGAGGTTGAGGCGGCTGTGTAGCCCATCCCCTGGGGGTCTGTGGCCACAGAGAATGGGGAGTGAGCAGAGGATAAGTAATGGGGTAATACAAGAAAAAAATGGAAACACCAAGTGTATCAAGAGAAAAGGCTCAGTAGAAGCCCAGCACGCAAGTTAAGCAGCCAAAAAGGTCATAAAAACAAAGACAACAATGTGAAACGGCAAGAGGTAAAAATACACTTAAGGTCACGGGTGGTGCCATGTTTGGGTGCTGACCATGGAGTCGGGAAGACTTGGGTTCCAATCCCGCCTCAGACACTGACTAGGGCAAGTCTTTGGGCCTCAGTAATGAGGGGTTAAGTCTCCTTCTAGCTCTGACTATGTGTCCATGATCCTTGGATTATTCTTGGATACATTCTGGTGGGTCATAGAGCATGAGACATACTCCCTCCTGGTTTTGGTCAATCACAAAAGGAGTGACTGAGGAACTGGCACCATGAGGTAGTGAATGAATATTCATCTGTTTGAGAAGTAGAAGAGGTTCCTGATCCAGACTGAGCTGAACTCAGGGTGAATGCAGAATTCTCTTTCCTGCCTGCTTTTGAGTGCAGTAGATTGTCATGGTGTGGAGAACAGGGTTCTTATATTGTGGCAGCAATTTTTGCTATTCCTTCATCTGGGGCAGGCATGACTCTGGCTCTTTGGCCCCCTAGGAAATCCTCTTTCAGAGATGTCACCAGTCCTTTGGATGGAAATGCTGACAGAGAGAAGCCAAACACCCAAAGAAGGGGGCTAAGACTAAAGACTATGCCACGTGAGAAATGCTGGAAAAATTTGGGATGTTTAAGTTGGAAAGTGGAGATTTGATGAAGGACTGTGAATGTCAAGAGGAATTAGTCTTGCTCTTCTTGGGAAACTGATGCCTAAAATCACATAAGTAGGAAGTGGAAGAACCAGGATTTGGACCCAGACCCTCTAGCTAGAAATCCAGGACTGTCTTCCATTGTCGAGTCACCAAGCATTTATTAAGCACCTACTATGTACTACTGCATCACTTATTAACCATTAGAATCGTCCAAAAATAACCTTTGCTACTTGGGGAGGCAAAAAGTTCCCCATCACCGCAGGTCTTCAAGTAGAGATGGATGGCCACTTGCTAGGATGTTATATAGGGACCTTCACTCAAGTCACATAAGCAGACCTCTGGGGTCTCTTCATACTCTGCGACTTTCATTCTGTTCAGTTGGATTTTCCAAGGCTCCAACTTCCTTAGCAAGATCAGCAGTAATGGTGGACCTAGCCTGGCAACTGGCACAGCTTTACTTCTGCCACCACTCTTGGCCCGTTTTATTAATTATCACTTCAGTTTAACATCAGGGAAGTCTTTGAGTAATTGGTGGGCTAGGATGCAAATGCCAATCTATATGCAAATGTAAACATTTTATATCATATGAGAGAACATCTCAGGTGATTGCTTAGCTGGAAGCAAATTTAGAAGCACATGCTCCTAGGATCACAAGAGTATCTAGCGCTGGAAGGGACCTCAAGGATTTAGACAAGGAAGTAAGGCCCAGAGAGGTTAAGTGAGTTGTCCTAGGTCACACAGGAGGTATCTATCAGAAGTGGGATTTGAATGAAGGGCCCCTGACTCAGGTGTCTCTACTATCTCCATAGATCATAAAGCAGTGCTACTTGAAGCAGCTGTTGGGGAAAGGTCAGGGCAGTAGACAGAACAAGGAACAGAATAGCGCTGGTATCTTGGACATCACAGCCCTTGGAAGGGTTCTACTCCCACACCCAACATCCACAGGTGAGGTCATTTCCAGGATGAAAACTAAAGGCTTCCTGCAAGCAATCATGGTGTCCTCAATAGAGAAACGGGCCCGGAATGCAGCAGACCTGAGTCCTAGTCCTGACACTGACCCCACTGGCCTGGCCCTGGGCAGGTCGCTTAACTTAGGATGAGGCAGAGGAGTAGCAGAGCCATGCTGGTGGAGGGAGCTTTCTCCCTCCAAGATCACTGGGCTAAAGCCCAGGCTCCCTGTGCGTTCTGTATCATGCCCACAGATAGTAGAGGAGCCCACGCACGGAAGGATGCTCTGTGGAGCCCGACCACAACAACGGTCTGAGCTCTTGCAGGTTGTGGCCAGGGACACCACTGAGCCCCCTCCCAGGGCACCAGCGGCAGCTGTGCCCAGCAGGGATGCCCAAGACCAGTGGTCCTGACTGCAGGTGTTCCTAAGGGGCAGATGAGTGTGCAATAGCTAGTGTTGACGGCATTCTTTAAAGTTTGCAAAGTGTTTTACAAACGGCACCTCGTCTGATCCTCACAATCCCCCTGGATGCTGTTCTCATCCCCATTTATTTTTAACAGATGAAGACACTGAAACAGGTTAAGTGACTTACCCAAGGTCACACAGCTAGTAAGTATCTGAGGATTTGAACACAGGTCTTCCTGACTGTAGGCGCAGAGCTCTAACCACTGGACCACCTAGTGTGTGACTCTCTCTTCTTCCCCCTCATTCTAGGTGTGGGTCTGTCAGCTTTCACCAGACCCCTCACCAACCCAAAGGGAAGTAACAATATCCTTTAAACAGAAAAATCTTCTGTCGTCTCATACACTATCAAAATAGTGCCCTCTCCCTCTTTATGTGCTCTGTGTATCTCAGCTCAATGCAGCCAACTCAACAAACCCATCCCTCCGTCTACTGAGATTATAAATGGAACAGATGTCATGCTTGGAATTCGAAGGGCATGATGCTGGATTAGGCGGGGCTGTAGGCCAAAGGTTGGTCACCTGGTGTCATTGATCCCAGGGGATGTGGTTACATGCTAAAACGGCCACAGTCTGGCCGAGATTATGGATCTGTTAGTCAGTGTTTGAAGTCTTCATTAGTGTGTCTGGGACTTACAAAGGAACCTTGCTTGCAAAGGATTCCTTCCTGCTGTGTGATTTATGAAAGACTCTCTAGCTGTCCTGCCTGGATTTTAATAACCTTTGTTTATCAGAGTCAGACAAGTCCCTAAAACAAATATGGCAAGTTTGGGCTGCTAGCTCTCTCACTCTGGTGTGTCCTTTGTCTGAAGGAGGGAGGGAGTCAATTAATGAAAAAAGCACTTATTAAGCATTTACCCGGAGGCTGAGCTCTGGAAATACCAAAAGTTGCCTGACATTTCCAAACAGATTTTGGCTAGGAAACATCTGACACAACAACCTTGTGAAAGTCAGTATCCCTGTTACTTACTCCTTGGGACAGGGACAAAAATAGATGCAAATTATGAGCCTTTCCAATGCAAGCACTCTCATTCAGACAACAGGGCTAAATTGTCTCTACTTGTTCATTTTGTCTGGAATGCTGCTGACAGCACCAGGACCACGGGCACCAGCCGGCCCCCACACTTGTTGTGGTACACATTGGGAAGCCGCCTGTCCATGTGGACGAAGGTATTTCAAAATTCTGCTAAATATGGGTTCCACTGACTTAAAGGATGAGGGTGCAGCTCCTGTCTCATATCTCGTCCTGTCTGCAATCAGGACAAACATTTGTTAGGGGCTCAATGGCTGAATAAATGTGTGGAAGGTTTTGGGGCTTGGAGCCGTAGCTATGGCAGCATGCAGACCTCCCTGACCGACTGGTCGGCAGATGGATGGCCAGAAGGAAGGAGCACAATAAGATGCCTCTATCACCATGGTGATCAATCCACTTTCAACATGACAGAAGTTTGGAGAAAGGGAAGAGACTTTGGAGCCAACAGCCTGGGAGGAGAGAGGAGGATGTAGGCTGCTGCATACCTGGCCACAACCCCCAGAGGATAGTTCCTCCTTCCCAGCTGGGGAAATAGTGGGCTGACCCAGGTCCAAATCCCACCTGGCATGTTTGCTACCTAGATGCCCTTGGCCAAGTTAATTCACCTCCCTGGGCCTCAGTTTCCCTTTAAAAATGTGCATGTGTATGTATATACACTAATTATATGATATATATATATATGTATATATATACATATATATGTGTGTGTGTGTGTGTATAGTATATAATATATATGCCAACATACAATTTATTCTGATCTTAAGAAATATCAAATATATTTTACATTTTATTTGTTTATTCTGAACTTAGGAAACCCCTTGCCCCCTACCCCCAGAAAATGAGCAGAACACTGCAGAACAGGAGGGCTGCACATTAAATTGTGAGTCTCTCCTATGCAGCATATGCCTTTCTTTTTAAGAACCTCCATAGTCAACAAGTCACCTCCTGCTCATCTGCAAGTCCTTCTACAGGCTTGGGTTTCCTCTTCTAAGAACGAGGGGATCGTACTGGGCCTCTGAACGTCCTTCCAGCTTTAGGCCTATGACCTTATGAATCAGCACATTCCCACCCCCCCTCCCTGGCTTCTTCCTCAAGGTTGTTGGTTTTCTAAATGAGGAATTTTTAAAAATTTTATTTGATGTACAGTTCCAAATTCTTTCCCTTTCTTCATCTCCTTCCCAGCTCATTGATTAAGTAAGGAATTTTGAAAGAATCAGTTAAATCCTTTATTGATTTTCTGTTGATGACATTGCTGCTTAGGCCTTTGATGGGGAGCGACAGGCCTTTTGTTGCCTCCTTTTTAAAAAACATGTCATGGAAAAAGAAGATTCACAGTTCATACAGAAATCTTTCTTTGTGTTTCTGCTGTTTATGTAAAGGCTCCCTTTTTTGTCTAAGTTCAGAATAAAAAATAAATTTTAAAATGCTGAGCAATAAAATCCCCCCAAAAAGGTAAAGGAGGAAGCATGGGGAACAAACAAGACATTTGTTACAGTTAATACATACATTTTTGAAAGTTTTTAAATCATTTAAAATATATGGTCTTATGTGCAGTCTCACTTTAAAATGCTGTTCATTGGACTAGGGATTTGGCTGGTGTTTCTGTGACCATGTCTACAGTGCAATTAACTACAGAGTTTAGAGAATCAAACTAGCATACGAGCCCTGTATTATTTTCAATAAATACCAATCATATAAATGAGTATCTGTTGAATTAAATGTTTCTGGTGACATTACATAGCAACTTAGTGTGCTAATCTTGCCCACATTGGCAAATTTAAAAAAACTCACTTTTTTTGTTTTACAAAAGCAATGCTGTCTACCCAAGGGGAGAATGGCTCCACACCGAGATAAAAGGTCTTCTAGCAGCAAAGAACTATGGATTACACTTTTGTCACATGTGCTCTCTAAGGTTGTGCCCACTTTCCCTAGGAATCCAAATATCCTTGTGGAAAGTGTGTCCCCATTTTGGAGGGATGTTTTATACCAATTGTTCTTACTATATCACCTTAGCAAATATCTGTTTCTAAAAGATAATTAAATCTGGCTGGTTAATTGATATCAACTGATCATCAATGGGGAACACACCAGTAGGGAGAGGAACTCTTGAGCAAACCACCCTCAATTCCTCCAGATTTCCCCAAGAACCTTGAGAGGAGAAGTTGTTAGTCAGTAGACTCTAGGACCCTGGACTATCAATGGGGTTGGGAGTTGGGAGAGGGAGCCTCGAGCCTCTACTGCCCAAGAAAACACAGTGCTGGGTCCACTTTTCATGGGTAACCTGTCTTATGATCACTACAAATTTCCTATTCATAATAGGTCTTGACCTACCTCCTTAGAAATTACAAAACAGGAAATCACATTGAAACCTGAGACAGGCTTCAAACCCAGCAGGACAAATCTCAGGGACACTCTTCCTCTCCTCAGTGTTTATTAAAAGATAACATTTAAGGACCCATTAACTCTTCATTGACTATGACTGTCTGCTTGCCTTCTTTCCCACTGGTCTTTTAATCTTACCCAAAATGTAACATAGACATTCTTAGCCACACATGATTGGCATGAGGAAGGTGCACTTTACCTGATAAATGAATATGAATGATGTGTTTCAGACACTCCAATACAGTTGTCCTCTGGTGGCATGAATGTGACACTGAGTTACCAAAGGCTTTGCCAGCTTGGCAGCAAGGCTTGGCCAGCCCTGGAAAGCCTACCCCAGCTATGGCATCCAGTGTCACTGACTCTGGAGACAACCATAACGTCTACCACAGAGATTCACAAAGCCGTTCAGGAATGAGCACACACCAGTATCTGCCTAGATGCATGTGTAGGTCAGAGAAGCCCCTTTTCTAGGTCTCAATTTTTCTTCACTTAAGAACCAGCAGATTGGGGCAGCTAGGTGGCACAGTGAATAGAGCACAGGCCCTGGAGTCAGGAGGACCTGAGTTCAAATCTGGCCTCAGACACTTACACAAAAAGTAGAAGTGTGACCTTGGGCAAGTCACTTAACCCCAATTATCCTCCAGAAAGCAAAAATAAAAAAGAACCAGCAGATTGGACCAGAGGAGATCCGAAGCCCCTTCCAATTCTGAATCCAATGATCTGTTTTTGTGGAGAGATTGCCCATCTCAGTGAAAGTGTATATGCTTTATTGTAGTTATAGGAGTATAGCATCAATGAGCAATTGTCTAACTAACAAGGATGAATCAATGATTAAGCTTATAATTTTAAAACTGCCATATTCTTCTGGCCTAGCAAGATCATTTGGAACCTGGTTCTCTCATACAGTATATTAGCAATCTCTCCCAGGCTCTTGACACCTGTAGCTTTCACAAGCATGGTATCTATATCTTCATCCAATAAAAATCTTCAACAATAGGACATGGATGAAAGCTCCCTGGGGCACTTCACTGGAGACCTGCTTCCAGGATAGCATCAGCCCAGCTACTCCTTGAGGCTGGTTATCCTACTGTTTCTGAATCCTCTTCACGGTGATGTCATCTGGCCATCCTTTCCCACAAGCATAACAGAAGAATTTGTTCAGATGTTTTGCTGAAACCTAGGTAAACTCTATCCACAGAATTCCCCTGAATCCCCCTGAACTTATGCTAGCCTAATAACTGACCAAAAACAAAAATGAAGTTAGTCTGGATGAAGTAATAATGCTGCTACCGGGGCTGTTTCCCTTTCGAAATGCACAAAAAGAATCCCCTCTAATAATATATGATATAGTTATAATATAGTGATATAGTTAATTGTCAATAATTAACACTAATATTGGTTATTCATAATTTAATAATCTGACATTTTTATGGAAATAAAAGTGAAGTTCACTGATCTCCGTAGATTCTAGACTCTTCCCTTTTTTGGAGACTGGGAAATTTGTCCTTCCTAAGTCCTGTGGCACTTCTCTCACTCTCCACAATTTGTTCAGAAATCACATCCACCAGTTCCTTCAGTAACCTGGGATGAGGCTTGCCTGGCCCTTGAGACAAACTGGCTAAAGGCAGCTGGGTTTCAATTCCTTATTAAGCACAATGTTTCCTGACCTTTCCAGTCTAAAAGTCTTTTTTGTTGGCAGAGGAAACTGAAGGAGCTCTTGTGAAAGTTGAATTTCTTTGCATAGTCTTGGTCATTTGTTATCATGTCCTCTATCCCAAGCTGTGGTTCTAGTATCTAAGATCCTTCTCCAGCACAGCTTTAAGAACGAGCTTTTGTTGTGCCTAGCTTTCCTGAGCTTCACCATCTCTGACACTTCTTCCAAGAATAGAGCATTCATCCTTGGTTTCACTGTCTAGAAATGTCTCCTTTTGTCCTTGAGTGACGCATCCCTCTCAGACTGGGTTCTCCTGTCAATTTTCAGCCATGGGATCCTCTCTTCTTCCCTCAAGCCCTTTGACACCCACTTTCCACAATCCTAGGGCATATCACAGACTCGGACTGGCTTTTCCTCTCCTCCTCTATCCCAAGGGAATGGGGCGAGGGCCACTTGGGGTGCCCATTCTTTCTGCTTCAGCTACCAGGTCCATTTTGTATCCTCAGGTCCAAACAAACAACTCCCCTTCTTGCTTCCTCTGTCTTTGAAGAATTATATTATAAAGGCAAATGAAAAGTTGACTTGTTAGGCTCTTGCAGCTGTCCAGGGAACTAAGGCCTCCACAACTCGGATCCCTTGTTTATTAACTCGTCCTAGCCGAGTGGTTCATAGCAGACTCCCAGAGCAAAACCGCTCTGTCTCCCTCCACTGATCCTCACCCAAATGTATTCCATTACCTTTCTCTCCTGGATTCCTGGAATTGCTCATAGGAATCTGTCCTCTGACTCTCTTGCTCTATGCTCCAGGCCTACCACCTTAGAAATCAACATATTACTTTCAGATATTATACTTGTTCTATAAACTTTCTAGTTACAAGATCCATTTTAAGTCTCAATGATAGAAGTATAAATTTGAATTTGCCGCCTCAAGTCAAATAAACAAGCACTTATTAAGTGTCTGCTGTATGCCAGGCAGAGAGCTGGGGACACTAAGAAAGGAGAACCTCCCTGCTTTCACTGAGTTCACAAACAAATGGGGGAGCCAACACACAACCACCACAAGTGAGCTGTAGAGGGTGAAATGGAAGGAATTTCAAAGCATTGGGGAGAATTGGGGAAAGTTTCTTGCAACAGGTGGGATCTTAGCTAAGACCTGGAGGAAGCCAGGGAATCCGGCAGGCCAAAGTAAAGATCAAGAATTTCTGATCTGGGAGCTGACAGCCTGTAGAGTCGGGAGGAGGGGAGGCCAGCTCCCTGACTAGAGAGTACATGGACAGGAAGAAGGTGGGAGAGGACTGCAGAGGGAGAGGGCCAGACGGTGATGAGGTGATTTAAAAACCGAACAGGAAATATTATATTAGATCCTGGATGTGACAGGAGCCGCTGGAGTTTGCTGAATGGGGAGCATGGCTGGCCCACCCTGCAGGGAGATTCCTGGGATCTGGATCCTTCATTAACATTGTTACCCCTAGTTGGGCTATTTTCCTATAGGTATGGCCTATCCTGCCGGATCTCGTCCCCTGTGAATTTATGCTTCTCTCCTTGGGGATTCTTTCTCTATTAATGTACCCGCTACTGTCTGTGGCGTCACTAGATACAGTCCTCAAGCACATCCCTGCGGCCGTTTTCTCCCTCCCCCAGATTTACAAGGGGTCAAGCTGGTCGCTGTTAGACGCCTTGCATCCCTGCTAGAAGAGGAGCGTCTCTGAGTGAGTGTTCCCTACTCAGCCAGTCAGTGACTTCCTGTTCATTCTTACTTCCCAGAAACCCCCAGCCCTGGCCAGGTGTGTCATTAGCGTCCGCAGCCTCCTCACAAATCTGACTTCCACTTCTCACTCCTGCACCATGACAACAGATCCAGAGGCCTCAAACCAGATCCTGACTCACTGTCTGGCACCCTGGAGAGTGGAAAATGACCAGAGAAACAAGGAGTCTGAGATGGTCAAGGATGTCAGCAAAGCCAAGGGAAGCCTGGCTTGGCCCATAGAATGCTGGAGCGCGAAGCAGGCTGGCAAAGGTTCAGACCTGCTTCCGGCCCTTGGTCACTGACCATGGGCAGACCACTGGTCCTCTGTGAGCCTCAGTTTCCTCATCTATAAGATTGGGATAGAACACCAGTAGAACTTGCCTCTCAGGTTCCTATGCAGCTCAGGTGAGATGTTTGAAAACAGTAAGACACTATAAACGATTATTCAGTGTTACCATGTTGAAGATGTTTTGTTGATGCCTTCTGTTAATTACCTTATATGCTCCCTTCTCAGGAAGCACAGCAATCAAAGACAGCTAAGCTGCTAACACCCTGGGACCCGTCAGCCCCACCCTACGCCAAGGGGAGGAGGGCGCTTCCAGAGCGGAGCATTGCCGGGCCCAGAGGCTAGCCTCTTTGGGGCACCATTCCCACCCACAGTTCTGTGGTCACTGCTGCTGCCCATGGCCCTCTGCGTTACTAGCACTATCACTGTCTTGTTAGATCAAGGGACACTTACCTCTTGAAGCAGTGAGCGGCTGTGAGCACCCAGCAGCGGCTGATGAGCGTGGCCCCACAAAGAAGTCTGCGGTCTCCGTGGGACAGCTTCAGCCGCAGGGCCACCTGCCAGGGCCAGCCGCCCCTAAGGAGCAGAGATGCCACAATGTTTGTGTCATCGACCAGATAATACAGAAAGGAGTAAGGGGCAAGAGCGCAGGGCCTGGAATGTCTTGGGGTGAGGGGGTCTGGCCCTGGGTGGGAGCAGGGGGCTGGAACATTACCTAATCCGCTGTCACTACCAGCCCAAGAATGTCACCTATCTCAGCCCTAAGATCTGCTTACAAGGCCCGTCCTCCCCACTCCCTCCAGCCCATGTAAAACACATTCAGTCCTCTCTCAGGTGTCATAACATTCTACAAAGTTGCTCTCTCTCGGCCCTCGCCTAAGCCTGAAATCTGACAGAGCACAGGCCTCTCTCATTTCGAGGAAGCCGAGCCCCACCAAAGCTCCCCACTAGAAGGGAGAGGCTCCGTCTTTACAAAGTTTTCTCACAGTAACCCTGGAGTTAAAGGACTGATGTTCTCATTTCACAGGGAGTGGACCGAGGACTCCCAAACGGAAGGAGCTCATCCACGTTCACGAAGCGAGGGGACACTGCATTATTCACTCTATGAGCCCGGGCAGTGACAGATCCTGGATAATCTCTGCTAAGCCACCTTGGTCCTGTCACACAGGTTCTAGAAACTCTTCATGAATCGAGGGATACTTGTATGCAATGGGGGCAAGGTTGCAGTGAACCTGCAGTCAGGAGACTTTGACAAATCCCTCCTACCTCTGGGCTCAGAGGTAATGATGCCTGCCCTAAATACCTCCAGGGCTGTTGTGAGAAAAACATACTATGAACTTTCAGGGCTAGATAAACCCGGATTGTTCCCCTCTATACCACAACACTTAAACATGAAAATCCAGGGTTTCATTGGGGTGGATATCCCCATCACTGATTCAGATCACAACCCCTTTCTCTAACCTACAGGAAAAAGAACATTGGCTCTGGACTCAGAGGACCCCAGGGGATCAAATCCTGCATCTGATGCTTGCTCAGGGTATAACTTTGGGCAAGTTATTCCCCTTCCTGGGATTCAGTTTCCACATCTGCAAAGAGAGGAATGGACTAGACAGTCTTTGAGATTCCTTCCAGTCCTTGATCTATCTATTCTGTCAAGAATACCTGTGGTCTATCTATTCTGTCAAGAATACCTGTGGTCGAACACAGTAGCTCCCTGAGAACAGTGCAGACACTGGTTTTGCCAAACTTAGTGGGGTTGATTCTGGAATAACAGATACAGTCTATTGCCCAGCCACACCCCAAAAGACAAGGACAAGCCCCCTAGAGTCCCGGGTCCCAGCACTTCCTGTTGGGAAGAAGCCCAGAGCCACATAGTTCATTAACCATCACCTCGGCCTATTTTAATGTTTAACATAGAAAACACATGGGCCAAGACAGAAATAGAATCTAACTGGAGAGATGAGGGCAATGTGTAACCTATGAGAGTATGTTTTAAATTTAATTGGCACCTAGGGACAGTTCCACTGTTGAGTGTCATTTTACCGTAAAGAGTTTTTCCCACCAATGATCCTCTTCTGCCTTCGGTGGAGTAACCTTAGACCACAAACAGATGAAAGGGAATCTAGAGTAAAAACAGGCCATTCATTAAACTCTCATATTACTGCTGGAGGGCGCCACACACATAAAACCACAAGCAGGACTGTATCTTTCCTTGAAAAAATAGATCTAAAGTGCCTACGTTTTTCTAAGTCAGCCAAGGTGCTTTGTATGTCACCTAGCCTTCTTCTCCTCCCTCCTCCTCCATCTCCTCCTCTTTTTCCTTTTCCTCTTCCTTCTCTTCCTCCTCCTTCCCAACCCCAAGGAGACTAAACAGAGGATTTAGAGTCTGCTCTGGCCAATGTGCTCTCTTTAGCAACACCTTTCCCATCTTAGGTTCATTCTAGAGGAAGGACATTGGTTTTGTGGTCAAAGGTCCTGAGCAAAAGGCTCTCATCAGGGCAGTAACATGACAGAAGTGTTGTTTGATCATCAGAACATGAGGACTGGTTGGAGTGGGCACAACCTGAAGTCAGGGAGGTCTGTGGGAAGGGAGAAAGGAATCATTTAATTCAATTCCTCAGCCAGTTATTTAGAATCTATTATGTACAAGGTCTGGTGCTAGGCCTGGGGCAACCAAGACAAAAGCTAAAGGAGCTTATCATCTGCTTGGTAGGGAGGAGGAAGAGGGAAAGTGGTTTAAGGAACACAGATCAGTGAGATACAAGGTCATTTGAGGAGGGATCCCTAGCACTGGGGAAGACCAGGAAAGGCTTGGAGGACTCTACACTTGACCTGAGCCTTTTTCAGAAATCTGAGAATGAGAGGTGAGGAAAGGCTACTTTCCAGGCACGGAGGAGGGCATTCACTTAAGTGGAATTGCAGCATCAGCAGTCTTGAGCTGGAAGAGACTTTAGAACTTAATCTGCCATGAGGATGGATTAAGGAGAGACAATGGAGGCATCGAAACCGTTAGGGGGAACGAGGATGAAGACCTGAAACAGTGCGCTAACTACAAGAATGTCAAGAAGAGAACCAACGTCTACCACAAGAATGTCAAGAAGAGAACCAATGTCTACCTTGGAAAGAAACAGCCGGGTTTGACAACTGGATGGGTGTGGGGGAAGGCACGCTGATGATTGGGACAAGGAGGTCTGGGTGGCCCTCGAGAAGAGGAGGGGGATTTGGGGGAAGCGCAGCTTTAAGTCAGGCCAGACGATGAGTTCAGTTTTGGATGTGATGGGCTCCAGGCACAGCTGCAAACCTCCAGCAAGTAGAGAGGATGTGGGAGTCGAGTTCCTCAGAGAATCTAAGACTAGATAAATAGAAAGATCTGGCAGCTATCTGCCTAGGAGGGAAGTCACAGTCTGGGAGCACAAAGAGCCTGAATGTGGAGTCAGAGAAGTCAGGGTGGAAGCCTGCCTGACTTTGTCACTTCCTAACTTGTTATCAAATGGGCTAACATGGAAAGTGCCAGGTAAAGGACAGTTATTACCCATGCAACCTTGGTTGAGTCTCCTGGCCTCACAGGGTCTCAGTTTCCCCATTTGTAAAATGAGAGAGGTAGGTGAAATGACATCCAAGGCCTTTCATGGCCTGGAGTTTATAATCCTCTCATCTTTTAGCTGGGCTTCTCATTCTGACTCTATGACCTCTCTAAGCCTCAATTTCCTCCAGTTTCTGCCTAGGATAGAGAAAGGGACTGTGATCTGAATCAGCAAGGAGGATATCCACCCCAATGAAACCCTGGATTTTCATATTTAAGTGTTGTGATATAGAGGGGAACAACCCGGGCTTCTTTAGTCCTGTGTGCACACAGGCTTGCCCACAAGTTATCTCCCGCTCCATGGGGGTTAGAGGCTGCGTTTTTGCCCATCCGCCTCAGCACATTCGGCATTTAGCACGCTGCCTAGGACAGCTGATCCTCTATACACATCAGTCATTGTCATTTCTGTTATTATTATGATGATACTTCTGCAACCCAGAACACAGGAAATACTTAATAAATGCTTGTTGACTATCAACCATAGTGTAAGATGAAATTTCCAAGGAAACCAAGTATACAAAGAGAAAACATGGCCCACTGGGCTCAAGTTCCTCATTTGTGAAATGACAGAGTAGGCCAAGACAGCCTCTGAGAGCCTGTCCCACTCTCCATCCTGTTGAGAGCCAGAATATTTGATTCAGCACTCAGGTATCTTTGGGTGGTCAGCTCTAAATGTGATATCTTTTGAGGATTGTGGCTTTGGCTTTGAAGTCTGCTCTCAATTGTATCCATTTATGACTGTGGCTGCATTAGGAGGTACCTGAGGATTAGATCAAAGGTTTTACCCTAAGACTTTAGTCTCCTAGATAACAAATCCTTATCAAATATCTATTCTGTGCTATTTCCAGGATATAACAGACTAAGGTAATGATAAGAAAACTTGAGTCCCTTTCCTTTGTCTTCTTGATGTTTAAAAAACCTTGTTCAAAGATTCATTAAACAGAGTTCATAGTTCTTTCTTGAACTACCCACATGGTCTGGTCATTTCTTATTCACATCTCCAACCATGCTTAGTGCTGGACACTGAGCAGCCCATGGCATCATCCATGATCCTGTGATGTACTACCAGAACCTTGGGGGTAAGCTGTGCTTAGAGAAAAGAATTTCCAGCAAAGGAAATTAAGGATGCCCGGGTAGAGGAGAGGTAGGAAAGAGCAGTGTTGCAAATACCAAGGGAAAACATCTAGGAACAGGGGGTAGCTGAGAGTGTCAGACACTACAGAGGCTGAGGATGAGCTGACTGTTAGTGAATTCAGAAAGAGCAGTTTCAGTTGAGTCATAGAGTACAAAGTTAAACTGCGAATGGATGAGAGGTTTTTGAGTAGTTTAGCAGGAGATGGGAAGGGAGATGGAAGGATAAACTGAGGGATAGAGAGAAAGTCAAGTGAAGGTTTTGTAAGGATAGAGATGCCCAAGCTTGTTTGTAGACAGCAGGGAAAGATCCAGGAGTCACAGAGATTCTGAAGATCAGAGAGGCAAGAATGGTCTTTGGGGCTGGCTCCTGAAGGAATCCAGTGGGGGTGAGATCAAGAGTGCAGAGAGAGGGCTCAGCCTGGACCAGAACATGCACCTCTTCTCTGAAGCCTGAGTGTGGAGGAGAGGTAGAAGAGTTCTAAAGGCATGGCAAGAATGGCAAGGCATCAAGCATTCCCAGGTGCTAAGTGGGGGAGGGAGGGAAAGAGTGGGGCTTACAAATACAAGCAAAAAGAAAGAGAGGACTGCAAAAGATTAAAAAAAGGAAAAGGACCCATATGTATAAAAACATTTATGGAAGCTCTTTTTGTAGTGGCAAAGAATTGGACATTGGAGGAGATGTCCATCAGCTGGGGAATGACTGAGCAAACTGTGGCATATGAATGTAATGGAACATTATCATGCTATAAGAAATGATGAGCAGAATGCTTTCAGAAAAACCTGAGAAGACTTATATGAACTGATGCAAAATGAAGTTATTGTTCATCCATTTTCAAAGAGGACCAGAGACATCACAGGATGATGTCTTGACTTGTGAATGAAGTCATCAGCCTCATTTTATCTTCCAGAATCACCAAAGTCTGGTGGTAAGATAAAAGTCAAGATGAATGGCAATGGTCCAGGTGTCTTTTGATGCCTGACCAAGCTCTAAGCCTTCTTTGATGCCTGCTTCAGTCACCTTCATGGCCATTGGAACAAATTGTTCTCATCTGAGCATTCCACCAGAGAAAGTATTCTCGTGCTTGGGGTAGATATCCTCCTAACTCACTGACAGTTGAGGCCTCTTGGTTACCCTCAACCTGGTTTAGTCTGTCTGCTGAGATGGTTTTATTGGGAAGCAAAGTGATGTGAGTAGAACCAGGAGAACACTATGTACAGTAACAGCAGTATTGTATGAAGATCAATTGTGAAGGACTTAATTATTCTTAGCAATATAATAATCCAAGATAATTCTGAAACACTTTTGATGAAAAATGCTGTCCACCTCCAGAAAAAGAATTGATGGAGTTTAAATGCAGATTGAAACATAATTTGAAAATTTTCTATATTTTTCTTTTTTTTGTATATTTTCTTTCATAACACGGCTAATATGGAACTTTGTCTTGCATGATTGCACATGTATAACCTATATAAGATTGCTAGCCTTCTGAAGGAAAGAGGAGGGGAGGGAGGGAGAGAAAGAATTCAGAACTCAAAATTAAAAAAAAAGTTAAATGTAAAAAAATTGCTTTTACATGTAATTGGAAAAAATAAAACATACACATTTCCAAAAAAAGAAAGACAGTCCCCGCCCTCGAGGAGCTTGCATTGTAAGAAGGAGAGCAATACAGAAAATGGAGGTGAAAAGTGAAGACAGGGAGAAATGCCCACCAAAGTCTGGGGGGTCCCAAGCAGAAGGGGAAGAGGAATGAAGGATGGTCACCCTGCCCCCCCCCTCAAATGGAGGCCCAGGGAAGATCTCAAAATGTTCAGTCAAATAAGACATTAGGTTATTGCTGAAAGAAAAAAGTGTGGAGGTAGAGCAGAGGCTGGAAGGATGAGTAGGACAAAGATCCCACAGGATGAGAAAATACAAAAGGACAAATGGAATACAAGGGAAATTTTCATGATATTACTTCCCCGTTTTCAACTCTGATTGCAAAACACAAAAAGAGAAGGCCAATGATACTATTAATGATGGCATACTGGCACCCTTCTGAGGAAAATGATGACACATCATTGGGAAGATCCCTGACTTTTCTCCAAAGTCACCTCACCCAGTCTTACCTAGGTGGGATCATCTCACCCAACTAGAATACCTTATAAAGAATTTAATCTAAGGTGACTTCTGGCCCATTGGGCTCCACTCAGCAGGTTTGGGCAGGGGGCAGATGCTTTGTCTAGGTTGCCCAAGCAAGGATGATTTGGAAGCAAATAACATGATCAAAGTCATGTCCCCCATCCCTCGGTAGAATGGGCTCACTTCTCATTACAATATTCATTTTCTCTGATTACTTGTTAGCCAGTCAGAGTTGATTGCCACCCTCAGGGACACCCAGTCTTCCAAAGGCATATAAGTGTTGAGTGGGTTCCATAAGGGGTCTTTGCCATTTGAGAGTGTCACTGACCCCTTTCATTAATTATATGCTAGCATGATTAATAACATAATTAATTACCGAGAAACTATATCTCTTGAACTTTTTTATATATCACACTTCTTAGAAGGATCAAAATGCAAACCTGTTTTTTCCGTATGATGAAATCTATGTGGAACAAGTTACACCCAAATATAGAAAAGGTGTCTGGGGTCCCTACTGGTGAAACATCTGTGACACCCGAGGGCTGCCTTGAGGGCTGTTGGCCACCCAAGAGCAGAAGAGCTAGGGGGCTGCTGCCCCACCCTTCCTCACCCATGGAGACCCTTCGGCCACAACATCCCCAGTCCAGCCCCCAAGCTTCTGCCAGGATTCAGGAAGGATGCTCACCCTTATGACTGTGCCCTGAAGCTTTTTTGACAAAATAGTCACAGATCACTCCTGCGTCCTCACTGTGACGACAGTTGTGCATCCCAATATCTTGCTTGATGCAGTCTGCCAGGTTCCTCTCACTCCCAGTGCACTTCACATTGTCTGCATGGATTGGCCCCTTTCCTTCCCCAAAATAAGCCATGGTTCTGGCTCTGGCAGGACCCCTGGAAATACAGCAGCATCACCATGGTGGGCTTTTCTGGATTCCCAAAAGGACATGCAACCTCCCCTAATCAATCAATCACACATCTAGAACCAGGCCTAATTTGTGAGTTATTTTCATTTCATAATTGGTTACTTATCTACCATCTTCTCAATAAACCTTCTTCATGATTTCAGTCAGTGCAGATGCCTATAAAAATAATCTATTTTTCTAGATTTCTGATTCTAGGGTCAAGCCCTGCCTCTCATATACAGTGGGTATGAGGCCCTGGACAAATCACCCAATTTCTCTTGGTCTATGAGATAAGAATGAGTTACTGATCTGCATTTAGGTAGAAACTTTCCACATAGGGAATTCCCTACAAAAAATGAGATCACTTACACAAAAATAAATAAAAATTTAAAAATAAATTTAAAAACTGAGATTACAAGTCTGGGTTAACAAAATTCTACTGAAAAACTTACCACTAGGCAAATAAGACAGTGAATAATAACAATTTATTTATCCAATTAGCCTGAACAGAGCAGGTTGCCTCACGACGACCATTTCTGTCCAAAGCCAGAGTAAGATGGCCTAATAACCCTTTTCTTGTATTCACCTACAAGTTACTTTTTTGCCAAAGAAGTCAGAACTCAAATAGATGTAAATATCTACAATAAATTTCAAAATCTTAAGTGAAAAGAGAGTGGAGAAGGGAATGTCCATTGGGGGCATCTAAAATGATGCTCTCTAAACCTTTCCTTTAGCTACCAGTGTTAGGTAATAAATATTTATTGAGCAACTTCTATGTTCCAGGCATTGTGCTAAGCACTGGGGATACAAATATTAAAAAAAAAGAAAAAGAAAGATCATCCTCAAGGAGCTTACAATCTGATGAAGACAAAAACAGGGAGCTGAGAAGAGGAAGCGGGGGGAGACATCTGGTGCAGGGACAGACAGACAGAAAAAGCCCCAAGAGGTCTAAAAGATTCATTTCCTCATCTGTAAATGGGGAGAATAACCATACCTACCTCTTGGAGTTGTTATGAGGGTCAGATGCTATCTGTAAAGGGCTTAACACAGTGCCTCGCACTTGGGAGGCACTACGGAAACGTGTATTGTTATTACAAACTGGGGAGGTAGGTGTTATTATAATAGATATTATTATAATTCCGTTTTATGGATGGGAACACTGAAGCAGGTTCTATGATTTGCTCAGGGTCACACAATCCATGTGGCCCTCTAGGTCCTCAAGGGTGGTCCTTTGGTTGAATCCAAATTTCACAGAACAAGCCCAATAAACAAGATTTGTTCTGTAAAGATTGGATTTAGTCAAAGGGACACCCTTGAGGGCCAAATGTGACCTCCAGGCCATAGTCCCTCAATTCCTAGACCACACCAACACGTGGAGGTGGTCCTGGGTTCTTAAACCTAGTGGTAGTCAAGCAAAAGCTCAGACAGCTCCTGCTAACCTGCCAGGGAGAAGTTTTGTGGCGTGGTTCTGCTAGGTCCATGGCCAGATCTGTCCTTTGCTATCTGGACAAGTCACCTGACCTCTCTGGCCTCCGTTTCCTCATTTGTAAAAGAAAGATTTTGAGTTGAACTTGGAGCAAGTTTATACTGGAAAGTCTCTTGGGCAAGATGAAGTGATGTAGGACTCCATGAAGGAATACACAGAGTGTTCCAGAGATCTAAGCAGTAGCTTTATACAGTAAGCTTTACAGCACTGAGACTTTTGGGACTCCCTGTACATGCGTAAAGTGCTTTGCAAACTGTTCTATGCTCTAGTCATGTTTGCTCTCATTATGTGGCCCAGAGCTGCCTTGGAGATGCCACCTAACAGCCATTGGCCTGTGACATGTTGAAAATGGAATGGCTGGGGAAAGTTTTTATAGAGAATTCTGGGAGGAAGATGCAGGAAAGGAACAAAAAGAGCTAGGAAGCAGGTTTGCAGTTCCTGTGGGAAGCCTCTGTCTTGTGGCATGTGAAAGGTGCCCAGACCCCAGACATTCTGAGCCCCCTGCTCCCTCTTCAGAGAGACACCACCATGAGCAGGCCACTGTATTTCTTGTTCTGAGGGGAACAATGATCAGTTAGCTAATCTGAGCATCCTCAGAGGCATTGCCCTTCTCCAAGCTGGAGAAAGACATTAATTGAACAGCTCCCTCAAGGTCCAACTCTCGCTTTGACCCATGAACCTGTACTGGAGACTAGTGTTTGCTCCTGAAGGAGCACCAGGCCCTGGACATTGCATAGCCAATGGCTCTTCCTCTTCTGGACTTTCGTTCTCTGCCCCATTGTTATACTATCTCTTCCCATTTTCATGAAATAAAATAAAATAAACCCCCCTTTAAAACAAAAACAAAAACATAGCTTTGCTGATGAGCTGTGCATGTGCCATCCCAGGAGAAGCCTGCCTAGAAGTAAGGAGACTCATCACCAGAAGGGCCATGTGGGGAATTTTTTTGGACACTTCAGCTCTTAAAAGATGGTTACAAAGGCAGAGGAGGAAAGGTCTTTACTGTGAGTCAGTGCTGGCAGTACCCACGCAATGAAACCACAAGTCCTTTAGAACTGAAATATTCTTTAAGACTGTTTAGAAGAGAATACAAACCTGGAAAAAAACCCTCTCCCTGGAATTTGAGAGTATGTATAGAAACCAAATCTCAGTAAGTAAACATTCATAAAATACTTTTTGAAAAGAAAAAAACTTCTTTAAAAGATAAAACGTCCAGAATAAACCTCTTTAGATCCCCTCTCCCTCTCCCCACCCCTGACACATTTTTTCCCCTGGTGATCTATCCACAATTTTCCATTTAAGTAGCCCAAGAAAATATTTTTTTGATGAAGTACAATTTCACTTCTGCCCATGGGGGTAACATTATGCAGGTCAGGTCATGAAACAAAGAAGATTCCAAGAAATACATCTGAAAGAAGAAACCAGAAGGTAAAGCTACAGATAAAAACCCTTTGATTTGGAATCATCAAACATCCAGACAACAGCAAAGTCTGAAGCCCCACTCAACCTGACAGCCACACAAAATGTTAATTTTCATCAGGCCTTGAGGTCAGATATGAAACTCCCACACACTGTGTTTTGGGGATGCCTTCTTCTGGACTGAACAAATATATTAATGTAACTGTTGGAAGGATTAGGCAAGTGCCTCTTTCTCTTTGTCTTCTGCTTTGGTGATATTTAATTTAAAATTTTTGCATTGATGTTCATTAAGAATATTGGTCTATAGTTTTCTTTCTCTGTTCTGACCCTCCTTGGTTTAGGCATAAAGATTATATTTGTACAATATAAGGAGTTTGGTAGGATCCCATCTTTTCCTATTTTTGTCAACAGTTTATGTGCTATTGGAATTAATCATTCATTGAATGTTTGATTATACATCTACTTGGTTCTTGGTAGTTGTCTCTTGTTTTGCCCAAGCAGGGCAGATCAGGAAGGTGGGCACTATATTGTAGGAAGCATATGTACAAGCCAGAAGAATGTTCAGAGGAGGGTGACCAGGATGGTGAGAGGAGTGGAGACCATGTCTTTTGAGGATCAGTTGAAAGAACAGGGAGCTTTGGATTGGACATGGAAGCTGTCTTGAAGCATTTGAAGGGTGATTATGTGGAGAAGGGATTAGTCTTGTTTTACTTGGCCTTAGAGGCCAGAATTAGGAGCAACAGATGGGAGCAGAGAGGCAAACTTCGCTCAACAGAAAGTTTTTCCTTAAAATCATCAAAGCTGCCCACAAGTATAACGAGCTGCCTTGGCAGTGGTGAGAAACTGGACCTGATCTGTAGACAGAAAAGTGAGGACATCTGAATGTGAACAAGAGAATGCCTTACTTGTAGCCGAGCTGCCGACAAACCACAGCTGCATCCTTATCGGTCCATCCATCATCACAGATCGTTCCCCACTGCCCGTTGACAAAGATCTCCACTCGTCCTTCTTTCTTGTTCTCTCCATCCATCAGCCTGATAGGGAGACCTGAAATAGGCCCCAGAAGTATGAGGAGCCAAAGTAGAAAAGGTTTCCACTATACCAAGCACTCTTTAAAACTAAACTGCTATATTCTTACCAAGGCAACATTATTATTTTTTTTTTTTTGGTAATCATATCCCATAGTCAAGTCCACAAATATCTATTAAGTCCCTACTGTATGCAGAGTATTGTGTGCATGAAAGTGTATATTAGCTACTCTCTGAGCTTGAAACATCCACTCCCCTCTCTGGGCCTTTGCACTTGTCATGGATGGCATGGCATTCTTCCTCATCACCATAGCTCCAAGGCTCAGCTCCTCCCTGAAGCTCCCCCAATTCTCTGCCACTAAAGTCTCCTCTCTCTTCCAGCATCCCCGGATGCTGTAATCCGTCCCGTGGTGGAATGGCAAGCTCCATGTGCACAGGGACAATCCCATTTTGTTTCTGTATCGCCAGCATCTTGCACAGGGAGGTGGTTAGTGAATGAGAACTGAATTGCATCTCAGTAGGGAATGTAATTATTATTCCCATTGCCACCTCCACCCCCTCCTGGGAAAGCCATCTAATCCTTCTTATTCTGTTTCCTCATGTGCATGAGCACCGTCACAAATGGACTAGGAAAAGAAATGTTTCATGATAATACTTCCTGAAATTTTGCAACTGCAGGCAGGAGATAAGACAAGAGAAATTCAGCCTCACAGACAAAACAATTGTAGCTGAAATTCATGCTTAGATCATCATATCCACCCCTCGTTAATTAGGAAAACCTATGCATAAGGAATCATAGCATCTCCATGGTATAACCCTATGGAAGTGAGGTATCTATTTTTGCATCCTTTGGGCATTGTTTCTGGACAAACATCTACAGTCTGACTCCAACCTACCCACCTTGGCTTATCTTAGAATACTCAGGTCTCAGAACTGGCCCAGATTCCAGTGGCCATCCAGTCCAATCCAAGTCTCAATATGAATCTACTCAAGAGACCTATCCTCTATCACATCCAATTTAGGGAGCTAATCTGAGGTAAGAAATATCATGGAAGCTGGCTGGGATGGGATTCATGACTCCCAAGTTGTGCAGAAAGGCATCATGTCCAACTCTTTGTGATTTCATTTGGGTTTTTTTTGGCAAAGATATTGGAGTGGTTTGCCATTTCCTTCTCCAGCTCAGAGAACTGAGGCAAGCAGGGTGAAGTGACCTGACCAGGGTCACACAGCTAGTACATCTCTGAGACCAGATGTGAACTCAGGTCTTCCTGATTCCAGGCCCAACTCTCTATCCATGGCACCATTTAGCTGCTCCTTATATATGAAAAACTATCTTATGGTCAATCTGAAAGGCTGTGTCCAATGTATTTCATGCCTTTGGGCTTTAAAATATGAGGAACTTATATCATGAAGACAAACTAAAATATTTTTGGTTCCATTATTTGAAAATACACTACATCTAACCTCAGGACTGCGTTGCTTTTTCCCTGTTCCATTTTTTATGCCATTTCTCAGTCTCTCTGCTCTGTCCCTTCCCTCTACTACCTTCCACACTGCTGCCAAAGCAACCTTCCCATGATATTGTCCTTAGTGGAGCTTGGCCCTGGTGCCAGGATTTACAATTCCTACTCTGCTGGACAGGCACAGTTATTTAATTCTTAGCATAAGCCACTGCAATTGGTAATGGGATTATGCTGGAAGTAAGTCAGGAACTCATTTAGGGCCAAGGCAAAGGGAGCCCTGGTGATCAAAGGGAAGGGAGCTAACATACCCAGAGAGAATCTGTTCACATCGTTGTCTGGATGGCAAGTGATGTGAATGTCCTCTTGGTGACTGCAGTCATGCTTTCCCCACTTTCCTCTGGAGCATTGAAGGAAAGCTGTCTCCCTTCCTGAACAGCTGACATCATCCAACCAGATGGGACCCAGGCTTTCTTCAAAATGGCGAATGGAGGCCTGTTTGCCATACCTGGGATAAGGAAGTAAGGCTGTTTTTATAATTACTGCCTTTTGTGAACTTCAAACATTAATGAGCATTAATCAAATTTCATGTTACTCAGATGGCTTAAATATTCATTCCCTTCCTCTTCCAATCAGGAAACAGAAACCTAAGAGGCAAGAACTCCCCAGAGGACCAGACAGTTTGACACGAACAAGCTGTGATTATCTGGGGGGGTAGATGAAGACTGTAGATTATGCCAAATCCCCTTTTTTCATTTCTCAAGTTTGGCCAACATCTAGATCCTACTCTGTTTCCCTAGCTGCTTTGTCTGCCAGAGAAACATGAAGGAATACGAGATAAACCTCACATCAGTTTGTAAATATCGATTCATCAGGCCAGCAGATCTCTGCCATGCAACAACGAGTTCTTGAATGAGGTAAGAGCCAGCAAGAACAACTGTTCAATGAGATCACTAATACGTGAGCCTGCAAAGTGCCTTGCAGACTTTCAGGATTAACCAAGGCCAGTGATTGCTACTGACATCATCAGCACTACAGTGCCTTCAGGTCACTCTGCACAGATGAACAGGGACCTCCTGCCTCCCTCCCTCACTTGGTCACTGCGGTTGCAAAGTGAACCATGGTATATTGAGGTGACTATCATTTCTCATGAGAATAACAAAGAGGCTAAACACTGGGGAGAAATCTAAGTTTTGCAGTAATCTCCCACACTTCTCTCTGGCCCCTGAATTATCAAGAGTGACAATGCCCACTGGAGAGGGCCACGCCCTCTTCTTTCTCATGGTCACACCGGGTACCTTTTTCCCCTACGATCTATGATGTTGATCCTTATCTGTCCATACAATCTCCTTAATACTAAAAAGAAAAACCAACAGTCTTTAGGATTTTGACCTCTTGGTTTGAACTGGGAAAAGTCCTCTGCCTCTCATGAAATCTCTGATAAGGAAAAAGGAATATGACTCAAGGGAGCCAAACCAGCACATTCCAAAATGGTCCCGATCCAGATGGGGATAAATGAGGAAGTCCTATCTGCCATTCCGGGGCCTTGTTACAAAGAAAATAACAACTGCCATCCCCATGGTGCTTTGTGAGGCATTTGCAGATACTATTTTATCTGATTCCCACAATGTCCATGTGAAATAACTTCTCAGGGCATTGTGATCCCGATTTATGGATGAGGAAACAGAGTAAGAGATGTGAAATGACTTTGCCATGGTCATACAGCTAGGAAGGAACTGAGGCAGGAGTCAAACCTGGGCCTTCTTGTTTCCAAGTCCAGTCCATAAAGTCATTATGGAGTCACTAACATAATTAACAGAAAGTCATTAACAACAACAACAAAGTGTTGTTATCCATCCTTCCTTCTCAAAGAGAACCAGTGACTTCATGAGGGTGATGTTAACTTGTGGGGGAATTGGGTTTAAGTGAGGCAGAACTGTGCAAAGTATCAGCCTCATTGTCTCATTTTGAGTCAGCAGAGTCCAGTGGCCAGACAAGAGTCAAGATGGTGGGTGATGGCCCTAGACCCAAGGTAATCCGAGAGGGAGAGGACCAGCAGTGGTGGGGCTCAGGAAAGGCTTCACACAGAAGGTGAAAGACATGTGTGTCTGATGATCACAGATCTGATATCTAAGCCCAGGGAAAGCTGTGTCCTTTGCTTAGAGTATGCCCAGGGAGGCAGCTTCAAAAACTGAAGTGTTATGTAGTAACAATGTTTATGCTCTGCCTGAATGACTGTGGGTTTCATTCTTTTATTTTAAAGGAACCAGAAAGAAATCTTCATGAGTTCCAATCTGGCCTCAAACACTTACTAGCTGTGTGACCCTGGGCAAGTCACTTCACCTTGTTTGTCTCAATTTCCTCATCTGTAAAATGAACCGGAGGAGGAAATGGCAAACCCCTTCAGTATCTCAGCCAAGGAAACCCCAAATGGGGAGACGGAGAGTTGGATACAACTGAAAAAAGACTTAAGAAGCCACTGCTCTGAGTACAATTATTGACATTTTAAATGATTGTCTTTGAAAAAATTAATTTTATATTATTTATCTTTCAAGCATAAGGCAGGAAAACAGAGAAAAGCAAGAGACAAAAACCATCTGATAGTCTGCATTTGACTCCGCCCACAGCCACAGTTCAGGAATTTGGCATGTGTGAGCCACAAAGTGCTTCATAGAAGTGTGATTGGTGGCTTTCAGACCTCCAGACTGGGAATCCAAGGGGGAATTCTGGAGGTCATGTCCATGACAAAAAAGACTATTTTCCTGAACCAAAAGTGACCCTCATCATCTAGTTGTGAGACCAAAGATAACGTAATAGCCAAGTGGTGAACTCTGCCCTCTTCTTTAGCTCTGGCCTGGTGATGTCAGGACTGGTCAGGAACCAGGCACAGGAGACACTTTTTTAGAATAAACTCTGCCAGTCACATCTGTAGCCCCAGGAGTTACTTGAAAAGCCAGGAAGGGGCCTCCACAGCACCTGGCAATCACGTAAGTCTTCTTATGATCAGTGGGGGAAAAAGAGAGGACAAGAGAAAGGGAGAAATGCCCTCTTATGAATATGCTTGTTCTCCTGCTCTACTCCTGGTTGGGATCCTGGGACTTGGAGATGGAGGCTCCTCCTCACAGATCATTTAGTCCAACAGCCTGATCTATGCAGAGGAGGAAGCTGATGCCTGGGGATGGAAGTAAGCTGCCCAAGATTACCCAGGCAGAAGGATTTGAACCTAGTGCTTTCCCTCTAAACCAATGCTCTGGTTGGGGGTACGCATATTTTTTGACTACCAAAGAAATTACCCAGGGTGGACATGACATGATGGAGGACTGGGAGCTTTAGCAGCTAATAACGAAAGTCACCAGGGGCTTCCCTGCACAGTAGGAAGGACTCTTACTTAAAGCCCAGCTGCCGACAAGCCACATGGGTATTCTTCTCTGTCCACCCGTCATCACAGATGGTACCCCAGCGGCCACGGTAATGTACTTCCAACCGTCCCTCGTGACTGCCCTTCCCGCCTGCTAGTCTCAGGGCCCCATCTGTGGAAAGAAAGAAGAATCAGTCCTTGCCCAGAAAGGCCAAGTCAACCTTTTGATTTCACCAAAAGGGTTCTAAGGAATATCACTTAGTCCCATGCTACCCTGCCTAGTGTGGAAGATCTGTGAGAGAAGATGTTTTGTCCCCCCTAGCCACAAATGACACATAGACCTGCCACTGTGCCCTATTCCTATCAGTTCTTTGAGGGAAGGAGAGAGGCTTCTGTCTCATTTGCTGGCTCCAATTTCCCTTCTTACACCCATTCTGACAGATAAAATCTTCTCTCCTATGTGTTTATCTCCTTCAAAATATTAAATATCACAGATGGACCCTAAGACAGCTAAGGACCTCCTCCTCCTCCTAGGGATGTACTCTATCTGGTGGAAAGCCTGCACCTTTTTTGTTCCGGCCCCATCCATCCTGACCCACAGAGAGGGGCTATTCCTGCTCCAAAGGAGAAAGCCAGAGGAGCTTAGTAATAACTCAAGGTTTCAAGTGAAAAAGATAAAGAAATGGCTATTCTAAGGGGAAGGACAGACACAGCACAGAGCTATGTCCGTGTAAAGCAGCATTCCTCAGCAGCCTCAGGCATCTACTTGTGTCTTGCATTCCTGAATGACATACAAGGGAAGTCTTGTTTGTTCACCAAATAAATCCTGGGCCAGGAGAGACTAAACTGCCTGTTCCCTTTGATCTCACTATTGTATATTTAACCCAAGGAGGTCAGAGATGGAAACAAAAGTCCAATATTAAACAAAATATTCCTAGCGACAATCTGTAGTGGCAAAGAACTGAAAAAAAATGTTCTTTAGCAGGGATTGGCTTTAAAAAGTAATAAATGAATATATTGGATATAATTTGCAGCAAAAATAACCAATGAGCAACTCAGAGAAATATGGAAAAATACACATGAACTGATGCAAAGTAAAACAAGCGGAGGGGAAAAGACCAGTCTTTCCGCAAGCTACAAAAGGCAGGAGCGGGAGGTATGAGGGCCAAAATGGAGACATCTGCAATGTTGCTGAAGGGCACACTGCACAAATCCTGCCCAAGCAGTGGTACCTGCAGTGATCTTGGGCAGAAGAAACACTTTGTAAGGAATGACTAAAACTCTAGCAGCTTTCTAAGGGCAACTCCATTCAATTTAACAACTAGTAAGTGTACAAAAGACACTGTGCTACCTAGGCATCAGGTATCTTTCATACCATGATCTTACCTAGGATCTCAGCAATGTTGATAATCCCTCCAGGGAAGCAGATCAAAGCACATGGGGGGGGGGGCGGTTGGGGGTGCTTCCTTGAGTTCTCTTGCTATAGTGTAGATCACAGTTGAACCTACAGGCAGTCCATTGGGTATTGTTGGATTTCTCTACATCACAAACCCATCTCTTCTTCCAATCTCACATCTCTCTGATGATGTCCTTTAAACTTCTTGTGCTGAGCCATTCTTGGCTGCCAATGTATCATAGCTCCCCCAAGTCCGCCATGTATTTCTCTGTTATCCCTTGGGTGACCCTAAATTTTAAACCTCTAGACCTTAGGTATTTTACAACTTATAGTCACGAGGTATATGAAGATACAATGAGAACATTCCAGGCCCTCTGGAGGGATTCTTCTGGTGGGATACAACACGTGCACACATAAATTTAGTTCAAGAATAACCATTAGGTGGCACTGGCAAGCAAGGAAGCCCAGGTTGTCAAACACCCTGAGCCTGGGCCCAGGTCTAAAGGCCTTGGGAACTCACTTTCCCCCTGGTGTGTGGCTTCCTATGGAAATTCACCACACATGGCCTTTCAGGGGGGAAAGAAGAAAACCGGCTGCCTATGTCCACACTCTCCCACCTCCATGCCTGTACCAGCTCAGGTCTACTAGAGGTATCATCTTTTCTTCCTCTCTTTCTCAACAGTCATTAAAAATTAATAAGTTCTCATCTTTATTAGATGTGTAGCTCCAAACCCAAAGCTAGTTTTCATTGGCAGAATCCAAATCTGATTTACAAAACCCCAATAATTTAGATCTCTTTCTCTTCCAGGCTTGTCCTCCCTCCTTTCCAGTTTCCCAGTATAGCACAAACTTGCTACCTATTTCCTTTAAAAAAAGTTTTTATTGATGTCTTCTGTAGGTTTTTTTACATCATTATAGTTTTCTACAGTATCCTTCTCCCTCACCCTTCCAGAACCATCCCATATAATAACATGTAGTGTTTTTAATGACCAATAAAAGAAGAAGGAAAAAAATCAACATAACCTATCAATATTTTGAAAAGGTCCAAAAAATGTGCACTCTACAAACCTGTGGACTTCCCATCCCCATGAGAAGGATAGTCTGGAGACTTCTGGCACCAGCAGGACAAGAATCGAGGAGTATGTCTCTATTTGCTTTTCATTAAATTTCAAATGAATAAGAAGGAACCCAAAATACCACTTAAAGAAAGGATAGTCAACATGCTCATTCTGTGTCTAGAAGGAAATACAAGTGATAGGAGAGCTCTAGAGATGGTAACTGAATAATCCTAATACCTAGAAACTGGTGCCTATGGGGAAATTATGTATTGATAGAGGAAAGTAGGAAATAGATGAAGGAAGATAAGAACAGAGTGAGTCTCTTTTCCTAGAAAAGTAACAAGACAACCCAAGCTAGTGTAGGGTGGCCATGACCTAGAACCTGCCCCTGCCCCACTCTTCTCTCTAGATTGGTTTGCTCACCTATGCTGTACTCACACTGACAAGTTGGGGGAAGTACCCACACCACTACAACTCACTTTGGGGCTTCAGGAGGTAATTTTAATGTTGAGGAACTATATATATTTTTACTAGCAATTGTAGGTTTTGAGCCCCCACCAGAATGCATTCCATTTAACAAATCATCCAAGATGACAACACTAATCCCAAATATTTACTAAACTAAATTTACAAAGCAAGAATAAGCAAAGCATGACATCCCACCAATGACCTAGGGGAAAAACTCTCCCACCAATGTACACAGTATCCATGGTAGAAGGTACATACAAACTTAGAAAACCACAGCATGTAGGGACATGAGGAGGAGCTGATGGGGTCCTTGTGATGTATATATGTCTGTAGTATCAATCTGTAACATCAGTTTGTAAGTGGGGTGCTTTAGGATTTATGTCTGTAAAATCAATTTGTAAAACCAGTCTGTGGGATCACATTTCTACCCCCCCAGCCTCAGAGCATTGACTCTGCCCCTTCCCCCTTCCAGCACTCTGCCCAGCAACAACTCATGACCTGTTTATCTCTGCTTGAAACAATAAGTTATGTAAATGTTATCTCCCTTAGTTAGAGTGGCCAGCCCCACCATAGATTCTTCAATACCTTATCTATAGGGTAACTCCTTAGTCAATTATATACCCACACTGTCTCTGATGACCTTGGTGGGAGGCAGACTGGGCACTCTTTAGTGACGTGTCAGGCCTAAAACCACACCTCCAGCTAGCCCCGCTTGAGCTATTTCCCAGTGAATCATGGGCAATACACCTGCGCAGTTGATATTAAAAGTGTATGGTCCTTTGAGCACTGACCACTCCTTAACTCCTCCCTGATCCCACCCTTACTCACCTAGTTAGCATAATTGACCCCTTAAAACTATGCCTGCGGCCCCTGCGAGTTTGCAGGTTCCATAAATAAATAAACTTTACAAAGTTTGCTTGAGCCTGGTGAATTCCTTCCAGACTGGATGCCAGGGTGGATCCCTGGCAGAACCACTTACCCTCCCCCCCTCCTTATCACCCTTCCCTCTTCAGAGCCACATGGTCCTGGAAGGACTCACAACTCGGGACATTGGAGCAGTTTGCATGACCATTCATTGATGACTGGGACACTGCTTTTCTAAGCCTCTCTGCCCTGTTCTGTGGGCTGCCCCCTTTGGCCCTGCTGAGCCACAACTACACTCACTGACACAGAGCTCCTAGCCAGCATACTCTAGCACTCTTCCAGGTCTGCTCCTTTGGTTGGATTCTGAAGGGTTTTCTTAGGTCTTGCTGTTGCTCAGTGCTGAGGACTCTTCTTATGTCCATTCAAAGGTCTAGAGCTGATTCTCAACCCAGCCTACTGCTCTAAAGCAGGGTTTCTTGTGTGAAATGGCTCCTTTGAATCTTATGGTGAGAAACCCAAATCCACTTTTCTGTCAGTCCAACCACAACTAGGCAATATACAATTTCCCTACAGTTTCCAGACGGTTCTAGGTATGGGGAATACCCAGCTACCATCTCTGAAGTTTTCATATCATTTGCATGTTAATTAGATGCTGGGAAACTGTACACTTTGGTCAGCTTTACTCTGGGTGATTGTCTTTTCTCTGTTCACGGCTGTTCATTTTTTGCCCTAAAAGTCAGAATTATCCTAGTCTCACCAAGAGGCACGCATTGCTTCCTGTCTGACTGGTGCCAGGAGTCTCCAGACTTTCCTTCTCTCTATCAAAATGTCCTAAGTGGGGGGACAGCTAGGTGGTGCAGTGAGTAGAGCATTGGCCCTGGAGTCAGAAGGACCTGAGTTCGGATCCGGCCTCAGACACTTAACACAGACACAAACAAAATCCTAGCCGTGTGACCTCGGGCAAGTTACTTAACCCCAATTGCCCTCCAAAAGGCAAAAAAAAAAAAATGTCCTAAGTGCCTAGAGACTCTCTGAGTACAGTAGGGAAGTGAGGGCCCAGGGATGAACCTCAGACATAAAGTTCACTACAAGGACCACATATGGGGCTCTTCTCTATCTTGGCCCCCAGTCAGCCTCCATCACTGCCATTCTCTCCTATCTTCAGAGTTAAAGGGCCACCAGTGAGAATCACCCCCTATAAATGGGCCAGGTCTCTGTCTAGCCTGTTCTCACTGACGCTGGAAAGCACTCTACAAGGAAAACGGTGACAGAGACAGTACTGGTGACGGAGGAAAAGATTCAATCAGAAGGGAATGCCTGAGCTGAGCCTTGAAGGAAGACAAATATTCTGAGAAGTGGACGTGAGGAGGGAGTGCATTCCAGGCACAGAACACAGCCTGTCTGGGAGCTATGAGGCTAGAAATAGCTTGTTGGGGAACAATGTGGTTTGGTTGAAAAATAGATTGAGTACAGAGGAGTAAGGGAAATAAGACTGAAAAGTCAGGTTAGTGGCAGATTATGGAGAGCCTAATTTTAGACTTGGGGGCTTATAGTTTATCCTAGAAACAAAAGAGATGGGCAGCAGACTTAAGCAAGAAAGTAACACCTTCGGGATCATAGCTTGGAAAGATGATTTTGAGAGAATGGGGAGAGAAGCAAGGACATCAGTTTGTCATTGTTTACTCATTTCCATTGTGTCATGACCCCATGTGGGGCAGAGATTTGCCATTTCCTTCTCCAACTCATTTTACAGATGAGGAAACCGAGACTAACAGGATAAAGGGACTTGCCCAGGGTCACACAGTTTTCTTGGCAAAGACACTAGAGTGGTTTGCCATTTTCTTCTCCAGCTCATTTGACAGATGAGGAAACTGAGGCAAACAGGATGAAGTGATATGGAGCAGTGTCCTAGGATCACACAGCTAGTAAGTGTCTGAGGCTGGATTTGAACTGATGAAGAGTCTGGAAGAGAGGCAGACTCGGAGGAAGCAAAAACACAATCTGACACGTGTCTGGGGCATGACAAGTCAATACCAAGGGCCTTCTGTGTGTGGGGCACTTTGTTAAACACAAAGACAAATTTAAATAACAGTCCCTGGACTTCCTCTGCACCAAAGGCAAGCCATCTTTGTGGCTGGAGAGATGCTGCAGTGACCTTGGGTCAGTCAGAGCTGCCCTCTGGGTGTAGATCCTGAGAGGCTTTGTTCTCTCCATGGGTTGCTGAGAGGGGGGTAGGAAGAACAAGGACAGTACAAGTGGGGAAGGTGGCTGGCCATCGCTGGCTTGTGTACCTGTCAGAGGGGTGCACGAGACCCCCGCGTCCTCCCGGTGGTCACAGTTGTGCTGTCGCCAGGCGCTCTTGGGACACTGCTCCAGAGAAAGCTCATTTCCTGTACACTGTACTTCATCCAACATGACAGAGCCAGATCCTTGCCCAAAATGGGCTCTCGGCCACGCTTTGGCAACCCCGCTAAACCAAGAACAAGGACAGCTAATCGTTACAAGTGTGACCCAGGCACCTGCCCATGCAGCAGGGCTTTTAACAGAGACATCTACGGACGTGCAGAGAATGGGCCTGGTTCTTCTTTGTAAAGCTCAATGGTGTTTGTCCCCAGTAGCCTCACTCTATCAGGGCCACACTCCATCGGGCAGCCAGGTGGTGGCAGTGGATAGAGGACACAATCTGGAGTCGCTGTTTCAGACACCTAACCCTGGAGACTCAGCATTTAACCCTTCTCAGCCTCAGTTCCCTCATCTGTAAAATGGGGACAAGAGGTTGTTGTGAGGACTGAAGGGGTGACAGGAAGCAGTCTATAAACTTTAACCTGCCATAGGGATGCCAGCATTTGATATTCTATGATATTGATATTCTATGATAATCCCATCTCTGTGAGAACTTCACTCTTCAGACAAAATGAACCGTGAGACCTTGGGCAAGTCACTTAACCCCAAGTGCCCTCCAAAAAGCAAAAGGAAGAAAGGAAGGAAGGAAGGAAGGAAGGAAGGAAGGAAGGAAGGAAGGAAGAAAGAAAGAAAGAAAGAAAGAAAGAAAGAAAGAAAGGAAGAAAGAAAGAAAGAAAGAAAGAAAGAAAGAAAGAAAAGAAGGAAGGAAGGAAGGAAGAAAGAAAAAAGAGAGAGAGAGAGAAAAGAAAAGAAGGAAAGAAAGAAAGAAAGAAAGAAGAAGGAAGGAAGGAAGGAAGGAAGGAAGGAAGGAAGGAAGGAAGGAAGGAAGGAAGAAAGAAAGAATTACACTCTTCATAGTGTTTGGGATTTCTTAGTTATATTTAGGAGTGATGGTAAATGTTTAACAATTGGCTTTCCAAAAAAAAAAGGGTACAGACGACATAGATTTCATTTAATCTGCTTTATTTACATTTTCTCCGTCGCTTTCCTACATTTCCACAGTCAACAAGAAAAGTGGTCCTTAGGGATTGTTTTATTTTTGTCTCTGTACATCCAGATACAGTCTTGGTGCCCAGCAAGTGCTTAATAAATGCTGTTGAATGACTGAGGAGAAAACAGGCGGGTTCTTAGCAAACAGAGGAGCAGTGGGTCTGGAGCTGATCTCACCAGTCCCATCTCTGACACACAGGTGGTGAGACCCTGGGCAAGTCCTCAACCCTCTCAGGGTCTAGAGAGCTCTTAGAGATTCCAAGTGGCAGAGGAAGTGCTGCCCTACACTGGGAAGAGGAAAGTCCCTCCCCTACTGACATCACAGGTCTGTCCCTATCCCCTATGCAAAGATTGTCACAACCCGAAGGATTCTCACCATTTGCTCTTCTATGCAATCATTGGGCTGTTAAGACAGCTGACTATTTTTAAGTTGTTTTCACTGCTTCCTTCCAGTGGATAAGAGGCTCCCTGGAGACCATATGTTCACATAATATTTAGGATAAAAAAGGTAAAAATGGATATTTCAATAACTGTGGGAGGAGAGATAAATAAATGTCCCTTATGCCCCCAAGTCACCTGTGAATTCAGAGTAATTCCATCTGTTGGGAATAATTGAAAGGCATTTGTCTGTTAAATATGTTCATGCTTAATGTTTTGGTGAAATTAAGACAAAGAATTATGGAAGCCAGTTTAGAGAAACAAGGGGTCAGAGAAAGCAGGGAGCTGAAGAGGCAGCTGGGTAGCTCCTGACAAAGGATGCAGGATGGAGGAGAGGCTACTGGGACCAGCAGTCAGGAAAGCCATCAATCAAAAAACATCCATTAAACACCTACGGTGATTCAGTCGCTATTCTGAATACTGGGGCCCAAGGACAAAGCATAAAGAAATCCCTACTGAGAAAAGGTCCATATTCTAATGGTGGAGCCAATGAGCACAGAGTATATATAGAACACGTCCAAAGACATGGGAGCGATCTAAACGCCGGCTAGTTGGCGGGGGCAGCTCTAGCAATGAATGGGGCATCAGGAAAGGTTTCCCGGGCAGACGATGGCACTTGGGCTCCCCCCAGAAGGAAGAAAGGGGCCCTATAGGGGATGGCCCAAGAAGAGATCAGACTCCCGGGGAGAATCGGGGCGAAGGCAGAGATCGGGAGATGGAAGGGTGCATGTCAGGGGGCCCAGGGAAGCCTGACTGCTGGATCACAAGAAAGGGCCCCTCCGTGCCATCCAAGGGCCAGCAAGTGCAGCGCAAGGAACCAAGGGGGCGTGGAGACAGAAGGTCGGGGTTCAGGCTCCTCACATGCTGTGTGCTCATTGTGTGATTCTGGGCAAGTCATTATCAACTTCCTCCTCTGTACAATGCATTGGACCAGATGGCTTCACAGATCTGTGAGTCTATCTGGTCTTTCAGCAGCATGACTAGAAAAGGATAGCCCTTGGATTCTGATCCCCAAGGTGACAAACAAACTGGAAGCAAAGCAATGAGCCCTACCTCAGCCCGAGCTGGCGGCAGACCACTTCAGCGTCTGCATCATCCCACTGGTCGTCGCACACCGTGCCCCACTGCCCCGCGTGGTAGAGCTCCACTCGGCCCTCGTAGACGCTGCGCCCACCAACAAGCCGCACTGGTGTCCAGGCAGGAGCTGTGGGCCCAGAGAGAGAAAGGAAAGCTGTGTCACTGGACGGGAGAGCTGGAGCATGCCTCCCTCTCATGGAAGGACCAGGTCAGGTGGCAATGCCAGGAAAATGCACCTCACTGCCAATGCATGCTGCCATTCTCTGAGGCCTGGAGCAAACACTGGAGCAGGGAGAGGTCCTGAATCCTTGGAACTGGGGCTCATGGAATGTCTGGCCCAGAAAGGGTAAGGAAAGCACCTTGGGTAAGGCAGTGAGTGGCAGGGCCGGAACTGAAGCCCCATCCTCTAACTCCAAACCCAAGGCTCTCTAAAATGGATTTTCTTTAATATAACAAGAGAATCCAAATTCCTAGACCTTTTTTCCTTATGATGGTGATAAGATTTCCATCCACAAGAACCCATTTACCCAATATACTATCATTAATTATGCCATTTGTCTTATTAGTCATGATGCTTCCAAAGCTTTATTAATGAGGCCAGGCAGAGCTCAACACCAGAAGAGGATGAGGACTGGACTCATGATTTTACAAAGAAGGAGACATCTCAGAGGAAGAAACTCCTTCCTATGGATGCAGGTGGGACCTGAACCCAGGACTTCCCAGCCCACTTGTCCTAATGCCTCCCATTCCTTGCCAAACCTTGGCCCTGGATTACTCCCACCTTGGGCCTCTTATCTTCCTACTCAGGGGCTGCTGAATGGAGCTGGGGGAGGTCAGTGAGTGGTGGGGATGAAGTATATTATAAATATTCATGCTACCCATCTGTAATTGGGCCCTCACTTCAGCACGGCAACCCTTTTATTGCTCCCTAATTGATTCCCTCTCTCACTCCCTACAAAACCTATTCCAAATGTTTTCTTCCTGTGTCAAGTCTCTGTATCCTACCCTTTCTCTCAGTTGAGGACCTTACCTTTTAATTTTACTGAGAAGATTGGAGTTATGGGTAGACTGATTGGTAACCTCAACAACTTCCATAGGCTTAATCATTATCTTTATATAGATAACTCCCAGAGCTACGTGTCCAGCCCTAATATCTCCCTTGAATATCAGTCCTGCACCACCAATTGCAATTGCCCACTGGATATTTTAATCTTGATATCCCAGAGACATCTAAACCCCACCAGATTCCACTCCTTCTTTACCTCTGCTGCAGAGACTCTCTTTTCCTTCTATGTGCAATTCAAGCACCACCTTTGACATGAGCCCTTCCTCATGTACTCAGTGCCAGTGCCCCCAAATCACACTGTATATATGCATATCTATTCTCTTACAAATGCTCTGCTGTGTAGACAACACTACTCCTTGAGAGTAGGGACTGTTGATTCTTTGTATTTGGATCCCCTACCCCTCATATGGTACCTAGCACTTAGGAAACAAGTAATACATTTTTATTGACTAATGATTCCTGATACTTAGGCTACATTGCAGTAATAGTATAATTAGTAATTCCAGTAAATTATAACAGGTTGGTAGAAATCATGTACATGGTTCTTTTTAAAAGCATGAAACAGCGTAACAAATCTAATAATAATTAAATATAGTTCAGACTTACATGCTAGTAGTGTTTCATTTATTGACTGAAGCAATATCAGAAAGTTTTCATTAGAAATTTAATTATTGAAAAAGACAACAAAAAGTCTAGAAATATAAGGTGTCCCAGAAGTCCCAGTGTTATGTTTTAGTAGGTTAAATTGCATTAAGACTTTTGGGAGATGCTGTTTGTCATCTGGGTTTCCCAAATCTAAGTCAGTTGAGATCTCTAATGGGTCTCCTTACCAATTATTTTAATTAAAGCCTTGAACTCCTGGACTCTATTTGCCTTTCTCTCCTAAGATCCTCCTCCAATGCCTCCCCATAGGACAGAGATGATCCTGAGCTCCAAAGGGCCAATCCTTGTCCCAACTGGGGTTGGCAAGTGTTACTGAGAGCTGAAAGGGCATCAGGTCCAGGCCTAGGGATGGGCTGCCTGCCTGTTCCATCTCTCTGAGCCTCAGTTTTCCATCTGTAAAATGGGGACTATAACACCAAAGAGTCATAAGCATCAAATGAGGTTGCAATGCTCAGTAAACCTTAACCTGCCATACAAATACTAGTTATTATTATAGGAGAGCAAAGGCACAAGAAATTGAGGATTACTTCTGAGTGTGGGAACAGATGAGGAGAGGCTGCATGGAGAAGTGGGACTCAACCTGGGTTGTGAAGGGAGAGAACAAGTTGAACAAGTTGAAATGGGAAAGGAGTATGGTCTAGGCCAAACTGGGTCCAGCCTGCATAATGTCAAAGATCCAGCCCAAGTCCAGATGGGACTGGCTACTTACTCTCTGGAACAGAGAGCATGTGAATAGGAGTAATGTGAAATAAATATGGAAATTGTGGCTTGAGCCTCGATGTAGATGGGCTTAAGACCGTGCTAGAAAGTCTGCATTTTATCTTACTGACCAATGCCTACTTACAAGAGAGTGGAGCGCAGAGTAAAGGTATTAAAATATGCTTTAACGAGATCATTTTGGGAGCTACATGAAGGGTGGTTTGAAGAGGAAGGAGAATGGAGGCAAGAAGACCAATTAGGAGAGTCCTGTTTACTAGGCAGGAGGAGATGAGGACCAGAACTCCAGCCACAGAGGAGGGGAGGGAAGGAGACTGTTGTTAGAGATGCTATAAATACAGAATGGTAATGTACTGGCAGCTGATGTAATGTGGGGGATGAAGGGTCAAGGATTATAGGACTTAGGACTGGGAGGCACCTTGGAGACCAGAGAGTCCAGCCCTTTTGTTCTATGGTAGAAGAAACTAAAGATGAGAGGGGGGAAAGTGGCCTAGATTCATACAGGAAGTCAGTGGCAGAGCTAAGATCTAAATTCAGGTCTGGGGGATTACAAATACAATGCTCTTCCTCTGTCACCAGGCAGCCAAAGGAAAGACTGCCCATGTAGTTTTTTAATTTGTTGAAAATGAAATATTATGAAAATAAGTTTATAAAACCGAGGAAATTGTGATTCAACACTTAGCTACACTCATTACGGCGAAGATTTCAGAAGACAGTAAATTCTGACATTTCAAAATTATGCTGCATATAAAGTAGCTCTTCTAAGAAAAGAACCAAGGCAAATCTGGCCATTTGTAATTATAACAATAGCTGAAATGTATATTATGTATATGTATATGTGCATGCATAATATGCATTCCAGCCATGGTTATATACATATATATGTACACATACATTTCTGCTCTTATTATATATGCCTATATGCATATATATATAACATACATTTCAATAGTTGTGTGTATATATATCATACATAATTACATGTATTATATATTAGCAATATGTAGGTAACATATAATATGTAAACTATTGTATAGTACATACACACATGCACATCTCATTTTAAGGTTCATGAAGTATTCTACATACATTATCTCATTTAAGCCTCACAGCCCAGTGAGTCACTAACAGTATTCTCATCCCCATTTCACAGCTGAGTAAACTGAGTCTCAGAAAGGTTAGGTGATTTTCTGATGACATCATTGCTAGGAAGCACCAGAGGCAGGAGCAGAAACCTGGGCCCTCCTGATTCCATATCGTCTTCTCTTTTTGCCAAACCTGACTGTTTCCCTATGCTGAAAACACACTAAAATGAAAAGAAGAGGATCCTTGGTTGTTATTGTGGTACCCTGGTAGAAGCTGCATGAGACTGCAGCTGCCGTCTTCTGTGGACACGTCCCCAGGGGCCCGGTGGTGTCTCGTTCACAGAGAAGGATGCTGTCTTCTTCTCCTTGGCAGTGGATACTGCTCCAGTGAATGGGAATGAGGCCCAGTTCAGACAGTGGGGTCTGCTTGGCTGTCCCTTTGGCCCTAGAAGAGAGAAAACCATAGTTAAGTCATGAAATAAGGCTCTGAGCGTGTGGGTTTGGGAACAGGAGAAGGAAGGAAAGGGGAAAGAGCTTTTGAAGAAATTAAAATGTCAGATCAAAGCTTGGGCAAACCAGCCACAATAACTTCATTCTTTTCACTAGTTCTACAAGACTTTTAATTTTTACAGACCCTTTAAAATAACACTAGCTCTTTAACTTAGGGCAGAAAGAAACCCTTGCCAATAGCCTCTAATTAAAGGAGAGAAGTCAGCCATGGTTCTCAAAGCACAATTCTGACCAGTCATCCTCCTACTCAATAATCCCCAGTGGCTCCTTGTCGACTACCTTTATGATCCAATAGAAACTACTCTGTCTGATAGTGAAAGTTCTTCCTACCTTTCCCTTCCAGGGTCCAGCCAAATTGGCCTTCTTGGTGCAGTCCCACATGACATTTCATCTTCTGTCTCCCTGCCTTCCCACCACCTGTCCCTGAGGCCTGGAATGCACTCCCTCCTGGTCTCCCCAGCTTCCTTTGTGATTCAGCTCAAGCCTCCACTTCTAGCTGAAGGCCACAGCTGCTTCCCCAAAGCCCCTCCCCACTATTACCTGTTCTTTGCTTTATGTGTTTTATACACATGCACACACAACCCACTCTCACAATGTTTCCCCTATTGGAGTATAAGCTCCCTGAGGGCATATTACACAAGCAGTCTGCAGGCACAAGCCTGGTCCTAAATGTGGATATGAACCTAGTTTTCCTAAATCTAAGTTAAATATCCTTTCCACCCCACCCTCCTCCAACATTCTACAGCTACAGGAACATAAGAGGGCATGGGAGTGCCACATTTCCAAAGTCATTTCCAAGGTTCCATTTTGGGGAGAATTTGTATACAATGATACAAATAAATATACATTTATTTAAAAATGATCTGAGAGATGATCAGTTCCTGATGAAAATAAGGAGCCTTGGCCAGGAAGAATATGAAGCTGATTACCCAAGAACTGGATCCAGATGGAGCTAAAATCATGTCATCTAAAGCACAGATTTTGGAAGAAGCTACTTTGAATGAATCCAGGCTGATAGGAAATGTTCTGAATACTTATTCTAACAGGCATCCACCTAGAATGAGGCCACTCTGGATCCTGGCAGCAAACCCAGTGATACATTTAAGGTCCCGAGACATATGATTATGGCAGCCACAAAGGTGGGTTAGCCTGAGGGTGGTGACATGGGGACAGGGATGGCATGCTGAGGGATGGCTGGAGCAATCTGGCTGACTTCTGGTAACTTCATGGCTTTTCCAAATGATAAAAAAACCAAATCACTTCCAGCCATTACAACGGCCCTCATTACCTAGGGACTTGCCCTGGGTCACACAGCCCCTAAGTATCTAGGCAGGATTTGAACCTGGACCACTCAGACCCTAAGGCCTGTGCCCTACCCACCATGCCACACTTCTTCTCCCCTCTAAAACCCTCCAGTTCAGTCTCAATATTCTGCTTTTCTGTCCTTCATGCCTCAATTCATAAGATGATTTTTCCCTCCAGAGATGAGATTTTAAAAAGAAGGAATTCATACACCTCTCATTTATGCATAGGCCCATAGCTACAGGGGACTCCAGAGGGCATTTAGTTCAATCCCCTCATTTTACATGGAAGGTAAGTGGAATTCAGAGAAGGTCCAGAGATTAGCCCAAGGTCATACAGGGAATAAAGAGCGAGAACTAGTACAAACACTAAGGATTCACATAAAAACCACAAGAATCTCTGTCCTCAGAGGGCTCACATCCTCCCTGGGGTAAACAACAGGCCCACAGATGAGCACAGGAGTCTCACTAATGGGAATTTTCTCCAAAACCTCCTAGGGCCTCAGTTTGCCCATCTGTAAAATGAAGGGTTTGAGCAGGTGATTACTTCTGGATCTAGATCCATGCCCCTATAAGTCTATGATCACAGTGTACCCAAGTCTGCCCATCCTGGGGGATACTTCTCCACATACCCCTAGGTTACGTTCATTGATTGGGCTGGGGAGGCAGTCAGGATGAAAGGACCCAATGCCCAGAGGCCTTCACTTACTGATGAAGATATTATTGGACCTATGGGCAGTCCTCTGGTCATCACTCCCTTTTGCTACTTGACCAGGCTTTCTTCTCTATTGATTACAGTGAGAACCTTAGTAACTGTGAATCCAGGGTGCTTTGCAGAAGGGGCAGCAGGAGCTGAGCCTTGAAGGTAGATCAGGATTCTGAGAAGCTGAGGTGCCAAGGAAACACGTTCCAGGAAGGAGGACAGTGTGGTCACTACATCTAGACAAGGAATGGTGTGCACACAAGGACTGTAGTGATTCCCAGGAGTGCTGATTCCAGGGATGAAGGCCAAGCTAGAATGGCGGCCACAAGAGAGTGGAGATGTGGCCTCCTCTTCCTTCTGGGAGGCCTTTAAGCAGAAGCCAGGTGACCATTTACTGGGGACGTTATAGTGGGGATTTCTTTTGTGCATGAGTTGGACCAGATAGCTGCTTAGGTCCCTTCCAGTTCCCAAATTCTGTGTACTGGGGCTGGGTGCCCAATATGCAGTAGATGTGTGGTAGATGTCAGCAGATGCAGGATGTGAAGCAGCTCCCCCGGATTCTAGATCCAGGGCTCTTTATGGGTTATGTAACGGAACACCTGGCAATGACCAGGCTGGGGGATTTTGTAAATCTCCCTGCTCCATTCTCAGGAAGTAAAGCAGTAAGTCTGCTTCCCTAGGTCAGCACCAATTGTCACTTGTCCACACACCACTGACAACTGGCCAGAAGCATCTGGGAAGCATCTCAGCTGTGACTGGCTAAAAGGCTCTGCCCTCACTGCCTCCTCTTTCCTGAGCAGTAATTCTAAGGGGAACCGTCTACGCTAATTTGGCATGCAATCAGTTAACTCTGTCCCTTGCTCCCCTGAGCACAAAGTGTAATTAGAAATCTATTCTTGAAATCAAAAGTTAATCACCCAGAGTTAAATGTCACTAAAAAGATCTCAAGTTTCTCATATCCTCAGTCTTTCACATGATTGTCAGCAGAAATCAGAAGATTTTATTGGATTTGGCATCGAGAGAGCCAAAGGACCTCAGAATCCAGTCTGTCAGTCAAGAAGCATTTATTATGAACTGATTCCACGTAGATACAAAGAAATGCAAGACCAGCCTGTGGCCTCGAGGAGCTTCTGTCCAAGAGGGAAAACATGACAATAATTAGGTACATAAGGGGTGGCCAGGTGGCGCAGTGAGTAGAGCGTCGGCCCTGGAGTCAGAAGGACCTGAGTGCGGATCCGGTTTCAGACACTTAATGCACACACAAACAAAAACCTAGCCATGTGACCTTGGGCAAGTCACTTAACCCCAATTGCCCTCCAAAAAAAAAAATTAGGTACATACTGATTATGTACAGAACAGATGGAAAGCAAGTTGAGGCACTGACGGGGGAGGCACCAGTTTAGCCTATCCATCCTTTTTTTACAGATGAGGAAACTTAGTCCCAGGGAGGTAAAGTGACTCAGCCCCAGGTCAGAGATCTGGAGCTGGAAGGGCCAGAAGTCACAGAGTGAAGCTTTCTCATTCTACAGTTGAGAATGATTAAATGCAAGGAGCTCACTGGAGTGAATTGCCCAACTTCTCACAAGTAGTAAGGGGCAGAAGGCAGGTATGAACCTCGTTCTGAGTCCAGAGCACTTTCCACCTAAGTCCTAGCAATTGTAACTGGATTTCATTGGCTCATGAGTAGAGAGTTCGAAAGCTGTTCTGGTCCCACTCGTTTTACAGTTGAGGAAACTGAGGTTCCTTTAAGTAACTTGCCCAAGACCACCCAAGTAGTTGGGACTCCAAACAACCTAGCCATTGAAACTGAATTTGGCCAACCCATTGAGTTTCAGCATGGCTCAAAACACTTTTAATACAAAATCATTGAAGATCATTAGCACCTTTGGGGAAGGAAGAAGAGATTGGAATAAACCTGGTGTAGGAGGTGACCTTTGAAAATAAATTAATCTTTTCAAAGAACAGTGGTGTCCAGGCCCACTCACCTCCAGTAGCCCCCAGGTTCCAGTACCCACTCTTCCCTTTGCTCTCATTTACCCTTAAAGAGGGAGCTTCTAGCCCATACCGAGCTTGGGAATGAGCTGTGAGCCTCCTTAATCTAGTACAAAATGGGGCTCCCACGTACTCTGAGCTGCATTGCCACAGAAGCCCAAAGATTGAATTTGTAAGCCTGAACCAACCCTACAAGGGGGCCTGTGAAGGCTCTCATCACCCCTTGCTGGTCTTTTAACTGACCTTTCTGCCTGTGGTCTCTCTCCAATCCAACCCACCCTCTACTCATTCACCCAAGCACAGATCTGACCAAGTCACTGCCCCGCTCAAGGAACATCTAGGATTTGGCCATTCAATGCCTGTTATGTTTCCTGTTTACCTTTTCTGCCTTAATTCATAATGTTCTCCTTCATGTTGTTAATGTTCCAGCCAAATGGGCATATTCCCAGTACAGGAGAGCCCATCTCCTCCCTCCAAGCCTATGTACATCCTGTTCCCCCATACCCACAGTGTGCTTGCCCCTCACCTCCAGGGTCACCTCCTACACGAGGTCTATTCCAATCCCTTCTTCCTTCCCCAAAGTTGCTAACGACCTTCAGTGATTTTATATTCACTTAGTATTTATTTTATATTTATTTATACCAGTCAGTCCATCCATCCTCAAGCATTTATTAAGGCCAGGCATTGCACTTGGCACGAAGGATGCTAATACAATAAATCAGCTCACAAGAATGTAGCTCAGACATACTTAAGCATAGACAGATTACAAAGAGAATGAATGTAAACAGGTTCCATACAAGGTGGTTTGAGAGGGAGGGCTCTCTGTGCAGGGGCTAGATTAGACAGGGGAAAGGCCCAAGTCTAGTTGGGAGGCTGTGGCAGCTGGCCAGGAGATGGAGTGAAGGTCTGGCCTAGGCTGGTAACCATATGAGTGGAGGAAAGGGGAGGGGGGCACTCAAAGTTTGTTGAATTAAATTGATCTGGAAACTCACCCAAAATGCAGCTGGCGACAGATGACAGCCGCAGCACCATCATCCCAGCCATTGCTACAGATCGTCCCCCAAACTCCTCTGGAATACACTTCCACAGTACCTTCAAATTCATTTTTCCCGCCTTGGAGACGCACTAACCCTAAAGAAGAAGAAAAGGTCCAAATTCCTTAGTACAAGGACCTGTGAACAGACAGGCCAGGCATTGGTTGGCACTCAATAAGTGCTTGTTAATTGCTAGACTATTTAATTGTCCATAGCCTGTGATTTCTGTGCAATGGTGGCAGCCCCAAGTCTGACAGATTCTAAGACTTCCCCCTCCTCCCCACCCTTCCTAGCATGAGGCAATGGCTTTAAATAAGGATTTTAAAAGCAGCTGCTAATTAGTATGCCCATGGTGGAACTCAGGGCACCTGTTAGCAATTTCAGACAGTCAAATTCTGATCTGGTGGGGGGTGGAGGGGAGCGGGATTCCTGTCCAGCCACAATCCTAGAAGGGATGTTGGGCCATCTTCAAGAAGGGATGTTGGGCCATCTTCAAGTGAGCTGGACAGCAGTCCTAGGGAGGGGTTCAGGGCTCCACTTCTAGGTCCATAACTAATTGTGGGACTTTGGAGCTGGCTGTTTTACACGCCCTCACGCAGTAAGGAAGGGGTACAAAGACTTTCATATTCTAATGGGAGGCTGGAGCATTCAAGGCCTATCAGCTTGCATGGCTGACCCGATGCTGTCTCTACCTAAGGAAGCACCAGGGAGTTTTCTCTAATTAGAATCGCAAGGGTGCATAAGGGAAATGTGGCAGGGGTGGACTTATCTAACAGGCTCCAATTGGTTAATTTTGAAGAACCTTTTTAGACTGGCTCTGTAGGAAGAACTGTCAGCATCTTCCAAAAGGCCATTAGCTCCAGCTCCTTAATCTTTGTCTCATTTGTGTCTGGTAGAGTGGGGGAGCACAGAGACTCTTGATCGTGGCATCCAGGGAGAGGCCACCTGGTCTAGGGCGATGGCCTAAGGGCCTTCTTCCTGGCTGATGCCATGTTCCCCCCCACCCCAGCCCCCAGGAATGGGCCTTCACTCCTTGGCCTTGTGTGTCCATTTCTGTTATAGGTAGAGGGAGCGGTGCCTCACAACCTTATGAGTTGACGGGGTCATCAGGGTACCTTGGCCCCCAGGAGTTCCAGTCTGGGTTTTGCAGCCAAGGAAACATCAATGGCCCAAAGGAGCAAGGAGAAATTTTTAGGAGTGACTTTGGAAATCCTGAGCCCAGTGAAAAGACCACATCTAGGTGTTCTGCAGTGTAATAGAAGGACTGAGCTAAGCTTCCCCAGAGACAGAGGAGGTGGTGTAGGGGAGATCACTCCTCAATGTGTGAGGGGTCATGTTTGTCCCTTTGTCCTTACTATAGCTTTGAAGGAAATATCACTTTGTAAAAACCAATGAATGTTAAGTAGGTAAATGGATCTGGGGTGCTAATCACAGGCCCTTAATAGCAGAAGGGACACAGCTGGCAGGGCAATCCTGGAGGGTATCCTAGTATCCTAAGGGGGACCTGTGGCAGGCCTGGTTCTGAAAGAGAAGGCCAAGCTGACTGTTTGCAATAAGGAGAACAGATTTAGGGCCAGACAAGCAAACTAAAGCTCAGAATGACTGAATGACCCACCCAAATTGTGTGTTCATTCATTCATTCATTCTTCCATTATTCTGTTCTTTACTCCTAGGGGACCAAAGTGGAAACAGAAATCCATCCTTGAAGAGAAAGTTAGGGATCTAGAGTTAAGCTTCACTGAAAGCTGTTTCTCACATTCTCCATCTCTCTGGCGTTCCCCAACAGATTTCTTATCCTACTAAGACAAGATCTATCTAGAGATGCAAAAGACAATAAGTCAATAGGCATTTATTTAGCATTTACTCAGTGAGGATACAAAAAAAGGCAAACAGTTTGTATCCACAAGGACCATCCATTCTAATGAGGGAGATGGCATGTAAATAAGGAGGTCCATGCAAGATATGCATATGGGAAAAGGAAGGCCATCTGAGGATAGCTTTTCATCCTGCCAGGATTATCTGGGGGAGGCACCAAATTATCCCAGCCCCCTCATTTTACAGAGGAGGAAACCAAGGCCTGGGGAGGCTAAGTGACTTGCCCAAGGTCATACATAGCAAAAGCATAGATCTGAAGGGTCATCTGGTCACTCCCTATCATTTCACAGATGAGGAAACTGAGGCCCGAGGAGGTTAGGTGACTAAAAGAGAATCCCATGAGCCTCAGGTTAGGAATGCCTATGCTAGAGGCAGGATTTCCAGTATTCTGATTTCAAGTGCCACATTCTTCTTATTTTATGGAGCCTGTGAGTCAAAACACAACACACCACACCACACCACACTATAGAGAGATAGATAGATAGATGATAGCTAGATAGATGCCTCAAAGTAATTTTAAAAAGCCATTGTAGTGACCTGTGCAGTCTATACAAAAAATGGCGCTGATGCAGTAATTATCACCTCTCTTTCCCACATCACCTTGAGATCAACCCTTGGCTGGTGCTCAGGTCACACTCATTCCAGGTTCCTTTCAGGTAGAACCTCTAAATGAAATAACATAAATCTGTTGTTGTTCAATAATGTCTGACTCTCTGTGACCCCATTTGGGGTTTTCTTGGCAAAGATTATTGGAGTGGTTTGTCATTACCTTCTCCAGCTCATGCTACAGATGAGGAAACAGAGGCAAACAGGGTGAAGTCATTTGCCTAGGCTTCCACAGCTAGTAAGTGTCTGATGCTGGATTTGAACTCATGAAGATGAGTATTCCTGACTTGGAGCCCTCTATCCACTATGGCGCCACCTTGCTGTATGAAATCAAACAGAAGATGAATCAAAATGTCAAGTGTCTCTCAATTCTACCCCAAGGAAGAAACAAAGGTGTGTATAAAAAAAAAACAAACCACAGATCATCCAAAGGTGTATACCTTCAGAACCTCACTAAATGGGAGGAACTGATTGGTCAATTGGAATGACTAAGACTTTTAAAGAAAAGCTTTTGTAATGGGGGTGGAGGACTATCCAATGGAGTACTAGTCCTTAGAACCCATCCTGGTGGGTCATGCAGAATTCCAATACAGTATCTGAAGGCTTGGTGAGTCCCCTTCTGGCCCTGAGTAGCAAAAAGGCAGGTAACATCAACAACAACAACAACAAATAGTTAGCCTTTAAGGCTTACAAAAACATTACGTATGTAGCTCACGGACCCTCACAAGAACCCTGTGAAGAAGACCCATGATTGTCCCCACTTTAGAGATGAGGAAAGTGAGGTTCAGAAAGGTTAAGTGGCCTGTCTGGAGTCGCCCAGCTGTAAGTGTCTGAGGGAGGATTGAGAGTCAGTCCTAGTGAAGACTTCTGGTTGGCTGAGGAAACACTGGAGTTGATGGCCCACAAGTTGCTGAGCCAGAACCAAGTGGGCATATGTAAGCAGTAGTCTGCCCTTCTGTTGGCTCTTCTTACTTCCTTTTCCTTCTTGGGGATGAATAAGGCTAAACTCTGTGATCGCTGGGGGGAGGGGAGGCTTGCTTCCAGCTGGGGTCATGGCTGAGCTTCCTATCTCCCACTCAGTCACCATGTGTCAGTAAACATGTCGCCTCTGTTGCTTCCATGTTCGTTCTTTCCTGATTTGGGGTGATGGTGATTGTGAGAGAGAAATGCCCAAGGGAGCAGCAGACCCACCAGAGGTCCCACAGGCAGCCAGCATCAGGAGCAGCTGAAAGAGAGACAGCCGTTAAGACAACGTGAGGACCTTCAGACAGTGGGGGAGAAGCAGCCTCCTGAGGACTGCAGCAGCTTCAGGGCTTGTGATCCTTCGTAATAGAGACAGGCGGTACTGCTCTGGAAAGTCCCTGAGCCTTAGAGCCCAGCAGGGTGCAAGGAGGGGTGGGAGCACTCAGGACTTCATGGGGCGAGGGAGGCAGCCCTTGACCATGTCATTGTCTAAGCCTGTGCCTGACTACCTTCTACAGTGCCACTCTTCCCAGGGACCTTGTCTGTCCCAGGATGGGGTCAGGATTGTGGTTCTAAGCCTGTTCTTGCCACACCTTCTCAGTGGTTCTCTTTTCTAAAGACTGGTAGACTTGGTTTCTTGATTGAAAACAGAGCACACAGATTGGGCACTTGTGAGTCCCAGGCCCTCAGGGTCACCCCAGACCCTTGACTAGGAATAGGCAGCAAGGCTCTGGGTCCTGGGCCTGCAAATGCAAGTGGAGGGTGGAGAGGAAGTGCAGAGGGCCGCTACACTTTGAACTAGGTTGGTTCAAAGTTGGAGATTTAGTAAGAACAGAAGTACCTTCATTATCTCCTCCTGACTCTTGGAAATTGGTTTTGCAACAGTCCTCACCAGCTCCTTCAGTGAAATAAATCATCTAATGAGTGGCAGATGCCAGCCCTTTGCAATCAGGCCAAAGAATGTACATGTTTTTCAAATAAAATTTTATTAACATCTTCTGTTCTTACATAATTTCCCATTTCCTTCTATATTCCTTTACTCTCTCTCAAGTTATCCTTAAGATAAAGAGGACAAAAGAAGACAGCAGGTTAGCCCAACGAACCCAGACACCCCAAAGCCCACCATCACATGCAGGATGCAGGAGCACAGCAGAGAGGGGGCTGGGGCTCCTCCCTCCCTCCTCTTGTGGAGTTTACAGCTTTCTATTCTGATCCCACTCTATCCACTGTGGATAGAGTGCCAGCCTCAAGCACTTACTGGCTGTGTGATGCTGGGCAAGTCACTTAATTTTGCCTCAGTTTCCTCATCTGTAAAGTAAGCTGGAGAAGGAAATGGCAAATCACTCCAGTGTCTCGGCCAAGAAAACCCCACAGGGGGTCACAGAGACTTTGATGTGACCAAAAAATGGCTAAACAGCAGCAAAAGCCTTTCTTTGGGCTTTTCCCTGTCCTACTTATTTTACTCTACATCTGGTCACAGGCTCTTTAGATCATGGATTTATTGCTGGACTGGGCCTGTGAGGTAGGGAGTCTAACTCCCTAATTTTACAGAGGGGGAAATTCAGGCCCAAGGAGGTTGCCCAGGATCACACAGCCAGAAAGCATCTGAGGTAGGATTGAAACTCAGTTTTTCCTAGTGCCAAGGCCAGTGTTCTATCAGCCTCTTGGGATCCATCCTGCTAATTATTTCTTACAGCACAGTAATGTTCCATTATATCCACATACCCCAATTTGCTCAGCCACTCCCCAATCAATGAGCCTTGACTTTGTTTCCAGTAAAGAATGTCCATGTTGACTGGTAACCTCTAGGAAAGCATTGTGTGTAGTTGAATGTCAGCTCCCTGAGGACAAATATTATTTCATAAGATCATGGATTTAGATTTAGAAGAGGTTAACAAGTTATAGCCCTCCCCTAAGTCTGAGGATAAAGCTGTGGCAGAAAGAGGTAAAGTGACTTTGTCCAGGGTCATGTAGCTAGTGTCTGACACATGACTGGAACCCGTACCTTCCTGACTCCAAGTAAGGTGCCCCTGTGCACTCTGCCAGAGGAACCAACACGTGGCAGGCACATTGCTGCCTGCAACACTCCTGAGCACTGAAACCAGATTAAAATGCAATTGGAAAAGAGCTAATAAACAAATAAAATGCACGCACACCAGGCTTTGTTGTGCTTTGCCTTACTGCACTTTTTCACAAGTTGAAGGTTTGTGGCCGAATGTCTGCCATGTTCGCAGCAGCCTGTGCTCACACCGTGCCTGTGCCACATTTTGGTCATTCTGGCCATGCTTCAAACTTCCCCCTTACTCTTCTAGCTGTGATGGTGAGCTGTGATCTTTGATTCTCCTCCTGGCATTGTACTGCGTCCACACAGGACTGGCAACTTAACTGATAAATGTCATGTGTTCTGACATGCTCTGCGGACCAGCTGCTTCCCATCTCTCTCCCTCTCCATGGGCCCCCCTTTTCTCTGAGACAAAACAATATTGAAAATGTTCATGTTGTTCAGTCCTTTCAGTCCTGCCTGACTCTTCATGACCCCATGTGGGGTTTTCTTGCCAAGGATACTGGAGTGGTTTGTCGTTTCCTTCTCCAACTCATTTGACAGATGAGGGAACAGAGGCAAACAGGGTTAAGTGACTTGCCCAGGGTCACACAGCTAGGAAGTACCTGAGGCCAGATTTAAACTCAGGAAGATGAGTCTTCCAAACTCCAAGTCCAATGCTCTATCCACTGTGCCACCTAGCTGCCCTCAATATTGAAATTAGGCCAATTAATAACCCTACAATGGCCTCTAAGCATTCGAATGAAAGGAAGTCAAATGGTGTGGTAAACTTCATCATTGTTTTATTTGAAGAAATTGCCACAGCCACCCCAACTTTCAACAACCCCTACCCTGATCAGTCAGCAGTCAACATCAAGGCAAGATCCTCCACCAGCAAAGATTGCAACTCACTGAAGGCTCAGAAAACAGCATTTTTGAGCAATAAAGTATTTTTAATTCAAGTATGTACATTGGTTTTTAGACACAATGCTATCACTCACTTAATAGATAACAGTATAGTGTAAACATATCTTTTATATGCACTGAGAAACCAACAAATTTCTCTGACTCGCTCTGTTGCGATATTCATTTTATTGTGGTGGCCTGGAACTGATCACACTCCATCTCTGAACTATACCTGTACAGTACAACATAGATAATGCTAATGTGTGGTTTTCTAAGTCAGTGTGCAGCCTGCAAGGATTGGGGCCCCTTATGTCAGGGCTAGTGGCCTCTGTTTGAATTTGAGTTAGACACCACTACACCAGAGTTCATGCCTGGGTTTCCTCATCTATAAAACGGGGATAAAGATCACATTCACCTCCCAGGGTTGTTATGAGGACCAAATGAGATAATATTTGGAAAGAGCTTTGCCAACCTTAAAGTGCTATATAGATGCCAGCCATCATTATCATTTTTTAAGTTGGAAGATCAAATTCAATCCCTTCATTTTATGAAGGAGGAAACAGAGGCCCAGGTAGCTAATTAACTTCCCCAAGTTCACCAAAGTAGCAAGTAACAGGGGCAGATCCTGAACCCAGATCCTCTGACTTCAATTGGCTGAACTGGTGAGCTTATCTCTGGGTACATTCTATCCACTTGTGTCAAGTTTTTCTTCCCTGTCTGTGTCAGCTTTATCATGTCTTTTTAAAAAACTTCCACGGGATGCACCATGATACCCCAGATACCCTGAAGCCTCTTCTCTAGCCTCTTTACCAACATCCAGGGATGTCCACACACTGCACAGGAGAGGTACCCACCAGTCCTCACTCCTCCGATAGCCACACCTATCTTCAGTCTTGTCTTCTTTGCCATCTCCCATGGTCAAGTCAAGGTTGTTAAGATGCTGTGGGACACTTCTCCTCTGGGTCACCCGCAATCCTGAGTCTTCTGCCATGGTGCTGTTCTCTGATTTGTGGACACAGAGCATCCCCAGGAAAATGATCATTTGGTGGCAGAGAGAGCTGAAGAGTCCTGACCAAGAAGGATTCAGCCCACCTTCATCATTCTGCTCAATTCTGGGCCCATCTCCCTGGCCATCTGCATCTCTAGCCAGGTTATATATGCACAGGTGAAATGGCTCAATTGGCTGTCCCTCCAACTGCGTGTCACAAGCTGTACAAGGGCCATCGTCATCCACTTGGTGTTTCTTCTGAGGATTATTAGGCTATCTCTTTGGAATGGCCATGGACCTCAAAGAGGCTCTCTACTTGAGATCTCAATCAGCCGAGTTACACTGGCAGAAAGAAAGAGCATCTGGAATACTTCCCCATCTACGGTCTTCTTACATGTGACGATCATAACAGAGCCTGTGAGACTTGCAACCAGATGGGGAGCTTTGAATATCTAGAGAAAGTGAAGCATAAAATAGGGCAAAGGGTAGACAGCCAAGGCAGCACCAGCAGCATCGTCATCTTTAAAGTTCACAAAGTACTTTAGAAATGGTACCTCAGTTGATCCTTACAACATAGTAGGTAAGTAAGTAGCCAGCCTTGGAGTACAGAGCATGAATGTTCTGGCACACAGAGCTGGTGGTTGGTGTTGGAAGAGAACCAGAATGACATCACTAGGTTGGGGTCCAGGTATAACGTGTCCAGTGTGGCTAATCAGACCAGTATGAGCTCAGAAGGCTCCACCACAGGGCGAGCACAGAGCCCATACCAACATTCGGAGGGGAGGTGGCTCTCACTCTGCACATCTCACATTTCTTTTGACCTACTGCAGTTCTGCTTTGCTCAGAGACCTCGGCACCTTCTTTGATATGGGCACGCCATGCTGGGTGGTCCTGGGTCAGAGTCTCCCATGTCTCACAATCGACTCCAAAGTTCTTCAGAGACCCTGAGAGGGTCCTTGTAGCACTTCCTCTGACCTCCATGTGAATGCTTGACCTGTGTGAGTGCTCTGTAAAATAGTCTTTAGGCAAACATACTTTGGGCATTCAAACAGCATGGCCAGCCCAGTAGAATTGAGCTCTCTGCAGTGGTTTGGATGCTTCTCAGTTCGGCTTGAGAGGACCTCAGTGTCTGCTACAACACTTATAGCTCTCAAGCCCTGGGCTACTCCTTTAACCTCTAAGGGCTCTAGGACTTTCTAAGAGACTTGCATGGGTTGGGGGAATTTGCAGACCAGAAAAGCCCTGAATGAAAACAAAGGTCTAGATAAAAGGGAAAAAAAGGTACCCTGGGTATATATAGACTCTCCAAACACTGAATAAACAAAGGCAGGAAAAACAACAACAAAGGTTCTCAAGGAGCTGACATTCTACTGGGGACAGCTAAAAACACATACATAACGAACTATAATACAAGGTAAAGAGAGGAAGGAGAGAATACTGAGGGAAATCATAGAGGATCTTTCTGCAAAATGTCTAAATAAAAGAAATGAAACAATGATTTCAAGTTTTTATTTGGTTTCCTATCATCACAAGGAAGGGATAGGGACTGGACCAGTCATTTCATTGATACAGGGAACTCCTAAGTAAGGAAACGTTCTCTACCAGTGCAGGTTGGCACTTCTCAGCAACTTTTCATCTTACAGATTCCTCCAAGAATGCGGAGACGAAGTAACTTGCCCATAGCGTGCATGTGTCAAAGGAAGGACTAGAACCCGAGTGTTCCTGGCTCAGGCAGAGGTCATCTGGCTGTTCCTCATGCTTAGTAACACTTAGCCATAGAATTGCCAGATGGTTCTGAGGATGCACCCATCCTTAGGCTCAGACTGCATGTTCATCCATTCTAAATGAAGCCAAGTTCACAGTGGTTCAAATGACTTGAAAGAACACTCTCATCTTGATCCCAAAACATGGCCTCAGGACTTCCAGTTGTGAGGGCAGAGTAAGAGGCCACAGAACAATCCAACTTTTCCACATCCCAGCAAAAACACCAAGAGAAAGGTCAACTCAAGGAAGCAGCGGCTTCTTTGACCAAAAAACCTCAAATGAAAATTCTCGGAAGAGGACAGACAAAAAAAATGAGCAGACGAGACAAATGCCCCCACATAACAAGTCACTAGAAGGCATGAAGACACATGGAAAATTAACACCAGTGATGGTCCCAGAAACAAAGCTCTGTCTAATGGAAGACATCTGATGGGGGTAGTAAATGTACCAAAGGGAGAAATGACATTGTTAAGAGGAAGCAAGACAAAATGACTGAGCTCAACAACCTGGAAATATCTGTGGAAAATATGTTTGATAACAATGATTCACTGAGAAATTGTCTTTCTGGAAGACAAGAATAGTAGAAACTACTAAAGAATGAGCAAAATACACTTGAAAAACAACCCAACTGGACTGCTTGCCAAGATGGCTGCCTCAGTGGAGGCAGGCTGCCTCCCACATTTCTACTCCAACCAAACCCTTAATTTCACATCAGACTGAATTCTGATTTTTTAAAATCCAGTAGGAAACTCCAGGAGGTGACTTCTTCCACCCCAGAACTGCACAAAAAGTCAGCCAGAAACCCGTTGGCAATAGAAAAGGGCAGCCATCCAGCCAAGTAAGCCTGGCCAGAGACAGGACAGGTGTAGCTACAAGGGTCTATGTCTAGAAGCAGCAAGAATGGAGGGCTTCCCTGAGAGATACCGCCCCAGCTGGGGACTCCGGAGGCCCTGGAGGCAGCATTCAGCACCCAGCAAGCTGCTTCAGGGCTCCAACCAGGACATGCCAAGTTTGGAGCTTGGGAAGTCCCTAACACTGTACTGAGATGCCAGAGAGGGAACAAGAATCCACAGGTCATAGGGTGAGATCAAAAGGGTCAAAGAACAAATCGATTTGTTCTGTGAAGTTTGGATTCAGTCAAAGGACCACTCTTCAGGACCTAGAAGGCCACATGTGGCCTTGAGGTTGCAGGTTCCCCACCCCTAAAGATCTTGGAGCTTTGTTAGTGTAGTGGATATGTGGGAAATTCAGAATTTTTTACAGCCTCTCAAGTTGCTGAATCTTAACTCAAAATGTCACTTTATTTTTTTTTTCTGCCAATTAAGTCATTCATTAATTCAACCAATGTTTTTAATGCATCTAGTTCAACTGGGGCTTACAAAGACCACTGTTCAAATCTTTATTCTGCTCCATACTGCCCACATGACCTTCACTGGTAAAGAGAACTCCCAGATGTGGAAGCTCCCTCTCCTAATGCAGGCTGAAGGAGGGACAGATCTCTTCCATTGCACCATGTGCTATCCTGTGTATGCATCCTAGTCATTTGTCTTGTCTAGGGCTATGGGGGAATACCATGTGGATGAGATTATATTATTGTTCTGATCCTGAGAAAAACAGAGACTTCTGAAAGTTCTGAGAGATGTCCAATAGCTGGCCAAGTGAAATTTCTACAAGAGTAATAGAAAAGTTCCTATTACCACACATCTGTTAAGCAATAAGTACAGTCCTTCCTACCCACTACCAGGTGCAAAGGATGGGAGGCTACATTTCTGCCTGAATTAGGAAATTTCCAAAGCCACATATTGAAAGAATCTAAAAATAATTGAATTTTGAACCTTAGGCAGAATTTATTCAAACACTATGGGAGAGGGCAAATGCTTGGAAGATTTAGACAGTGGTTTGTGCTCATGCTAGTAGTGAGAAGAAGCAACTTCTATGATGGGGTATGTCACTTCAGACTATACTTAATAGGTAAAATATTCTCATTTTGCATCATGAAATGGCTGTTTTTATTCAACTCATAGAAAGTAAAAAATGAAAGCCAGTGCTCCTTTAACCATATGTGCTAGCCACATTATTTCATAAAGATTTCACCAAAAAGGCCCCATTTGTTCTCATTAATTCATAGTGAATTGACCAATGATTATTCATGAAATGCCTTTCCTTCACAGGATAAAACGGACTGGTAGCAGCTGCCTTACCACAGAAGAGGCCTCTCACATGCTCCATCTTAGACATTTAAATTGTCTTTAGGATTTAAATTGTGTTTAGGATGTTTGTGAATTGTGCCAATGTTTACTGAAATGATTAAACATAGAAAAATGAATATAAAACCCCACCTTTCTTTTTCAGCTCTTTTAGAAGGAACAACAACAAGCTAAGAGCCCCAAAGGCTCTGTCCAGGACCTCTCTCTCTCTCTCTCTCTGTCTCTGTCTGTCTGTCTCTCCCCCACCCCCTTCTCTCTGTCTCTCCTTCCTTCTCTCCCTCTCCTTCTCTGTCTCTTTGACTGTCTCTCCTCTTCTCTCTCTCTCTTTCTCTTTCTCTCTCTCTTTCTCTCCTCTCTCTCTCCCCCCTTCTTTGTCTCTCCCTTTCTCCTTCCCTCCTCCTCCTCTCTCTCTCTCTCTCTCTCTCACTGTCTTCTCTTTCTCTTTTTCTCTGTCTCTGTTTCTATTTCTCTTCACATGTCTTTCTCTCTTTCTCTCTCTGCATGCTCTCACTCAGTGATCTTCTCAGCTCCCACAGGTCCAATTGTAATTTTTTTTTTTCAGGTGATTCCAAGATCTAGATATCCAGCTGTAATCACTCTCATGAACTCCCGGTCCATATCATCAATTGCTTATTGGATATTTCAAACTACACGTCCTGTAGGAAACTCAAACTCAATATCTACAAGCCAGAATTCATTGTCTTTCCCCACAAATCCATCCACATAGGAGATGCTGAATGAATATTTGTTAAATCAAACTCACACACAGCAGGCCTTCAGTGTCTGAGCCTTCATTTTATTATACATGACTAAAATTTACAACCTTAGGACCTTAGACATTATTTCACTCAATTCCCTTATTTCATACATAATTATGCATAATAAATATACAATATTTCTACATAAACTGAGAACCATCCGAGAGGAAGTGACTTATATAAGGTCACACAGATAGGGCAGAGCAAGGTAAAGATTTGAGCAGGTCATTGTAAACCCCACCTGAAGCTGATGCTTCAGAAACACTAGTTGAATTAATGAATGGATTGTCAGAAAAAAAGTAAATCAACACCTCACGTTAAGATTAGACTGAATATGAGAGGGTATAAAAGGGGCCAGCTTTCCCCAGACCTACTTCCCTAGCACAGATCTAAAATGAAGCCTTCCCTGATGCACCTGAACAAAGTCAAAACATTGGAAAAATATGAGCTCACGTAAGGCATCTGTTATAAAAACAACTGACCTGGCAAAGAGGCCAAAGAGAGACAATCTAAGAACTATCCAAGTCCCTGAGAACTATAACTGAACCAAAACACCACATTTCAAGAAATCAAACAACCCAGATCTATTGGAATAGAGGACACAGTGAAAATAAAATCCACTGGTCAGTTCCTTGAAAGAAACCACAAATTGAAAACTCCCCAGAATATCATAGCTAAGATCCAGGGTTTCCAGGTCAAAGAAAAAGTAGTGTAAGCAGCCAGGAAGAGAATGTAAGTACTAAGGAACCACATGTAGGATCAAAAACCAAAGCCAAGACTGGTGTAAAGGAGGGAACAATTTATATAATGATAGTCTGAAAAGCAAAGGGTAAAGACTTCCAACCAAGGATAACTTTCCTTTTCAGAGTAATCCTACAGGAGAAATGGACCCAAATTAGAGGAGAGGGTCTTCAAGCATTCCTGATGAAAAGATTACAGCTGGGTAGAGCCTTTGAAATGCAAATACAGGAAAAAAAAACCTAGAAAGGTAAACATATTTAAGGAATTAGAAAGTTAATGATGATGAAGTACTTATATTCCAAAGGAAGAAGAAGAAACAAATATCCTTTCAGAATCCCTCTGTCATCAAAGGTCACATAGCTAAGAAAAACACCCAAAGTGACCAGGGATGCTTTTGTTCTCTTCTGCTGTTTTTAAGAGAGGAATGAAATATATTGAGGGAGAAATGAGAGAGGGGAGGAAATTGTCAATTGGGCACAATTGAAGTATAAGAGAAGAAAAGCATACAAACATGGAGGAAGGGGTGCGGAGAACATATGTCTCATTAATCTCACTTTATTTAAAGTAAGCAAAAGCAGGTTGAAGAGATAGTTTGGTGTAGAAATACATTAAAATCAGCAGGGAATAGGGAAGAGGGGGAAAGGTAGTTAACAAAGATGGTAGATACAGGGAGGAAATAGTCACAAGCAAAACAAATTCCATCATCAGCTGTGGATCATAAATTATAGATTAAAAGGGGGTGAGAGGAGGTGTAAGAGTCAATGATGAGGGTTCTGGACTAGGGAAAGAAAGAAGCAGGGGAATGGAAGAAAGTTGCATAGAATGCTAGTCCTGAGCATATTACTTCTCTTTCATCTCATCTTCCTCTTTTGTAAAAAGAGGGAAAAAATGTAAGAAAATATAATGACAGGAAATACATTATTAGCAATCATAGCCATGAACATGAATGGGATTGATTTACCTATAAAACAGAGGAGTTAGCAGAAAAAACAAGAAGCAAAATTCAATCATTATCTTATTATTATTATTTTTTAGAGGGAAATTGGGGTTAAGTAACTTGCCTAACATCACACGGCTAGGTTTTTTGTTTGTGCATTAAGTGTCTGAGGTCGGATCCGAACTCAGGTCCTTCTGACTCCAGGGCCAACGCTCTACTCACTGTGCCACCTAGCCGCCCCAATAATTGTCTTATTTATTTATAAGAAACACCCTTGAAACATAAAGATGTACACAGTCAAAACGAGGACCTAGAACAGAATTTATTATTAACTTGTAAAAACAGACAAGGTAACAGTAAAAAACAGATGTGATTAAAAGTGATAATCAGGGAAACCAATAAAGTTCCTTAAAGGAACTTTAAACAATGAAATAACTATCTATCTATCTATCTATCTATCTATCTATCTATCTATTGCCACTAAACAGCATGGCACCTATTTAAAAGAAAAGCTGATTGAATTACAGGGAGAAATAGAAAACAAAATCGTAATAGTTTCCAATGTGCCCACTTCAGACCTGGATAAATCTAACAAAAAGATAAACAAGAAAGAAGCGGAGAACCTGAACGTAATTTTAGAAAAGTTAAATATGCTAGATGTCTAGAGATCGTTGAGTGTAAATAGAAAGGAACACACCCATTTCTCAACCCTTTATGGCATCTTTGCAAAAAAAAAGAACATATGCAAAGTCATAAAAACCTCATAAACAAATGAGATGAAGCAGATAGATTTCAATAAATGGAAAGATATTAAGAGCTCAGGGTTGGGCTTTGCCAATGTAATAAAAATGACAATGTTATTTAGATTAATTTACAAATTTAGTCAAATTACCAAAGTTTCCATTATAAAATTAGAAAAATAGTAACAAAATTCATCTAGGGTAACAAAATCTAAAAAAAAAAAAAAATAGGAAAAAAAACAAAGTAACAGGGCATTGTGGTACCAAATCCCAAACCAGATTATAAGGTAAAAATCATTAAAAAAATATTTGGTACTGCTTAAAAACCAGGAAAGTAAATCACTGGAACTGATTAGTAACAAAAGAAGCAATCAAATTAGTAACAAAAGGTATCATAGTGTTCAAGAAACCCAAGGACTTCAACTATTGGATTAAGGACTCACTAGGTAAATCAAGGCCATGGAAGTTATGACCTGTTCTGTTTCCATCCTGGGTTAATTTGCCCCTTCTTAAGTATCCTGGTCCCCTTCCCCACTCCCCCACCACATTGGTGCCAGACTTAGTATGGATACTGATTGGTTTAGGCCACTGAAGCACAGAACTCCTCAGCTCCAGAAATCTACTGGCCTCAGCCTCCTCAGTATCTAGAATTACAGACATGTGCCATGGGAGCCTGGCTTGCCAAGATCTTTTGTTGACTCCAAATCCAGGGCTCTTGGTACTGGACCACCCTACCTATACTAGAGACACAAGTTTAGATACTGGACTGAGCAACCGAATTCATGAAACATAGTAGGTGTCTAACAAATTCTTTTTGATTGCCTGCCTGTAAAGGTAAGGAAGGTGCAGCCTATCCCCCTTGGTTATGATTTAGTGGGTAATGATAGAGATAACAACAAAAATAAATAAGCATCAATAAAACACACAAAGGGGCAGCTAGGTGGTGCAGTGGATAGAGAACCAGGCCTGAAGGCATGAAGACTTATCTTCATGGGTTCAAATCTGGCCTCAGATACTTATTAGCTGTGTGACCCTGGACAAGTCACTTAACCCCGTTTGACTCAGTTTTCTCATCTGTAAAATGAGCCGGAGAGGGAAATGTCAAACTGATCCAGGATCTTTGCCAAGAAAACCCCAAATGGAGTTACAAAGAGTTGGACACGACTGAAATGGCTGAGCTATTGCTCAACAACAACAACAAAAAAACCAAACAAGCATAAAATACACAAAAGGAAAAAAGTTTATAAGAGGACATGCTCGAGACAATCTTTATTACTACTGCATTAAACTCGATATACACTATAAAAACCCAAAGTAGATAGAACAAGAGACTTGAACCTCAGTTCAAACCCCACTTCTGACAATGTGTGATCTCTGGGTGGGTCGAGACCTCAGTTTTCTCATATTTAAAATAAAATGTCTGGACTCATGTCTGGACCCTTCTAGCTATAAATCTATGTGATCTCATGAGCATCTACAACATAGAGACAAGATGGAACAGAAAAAGAATGGGGAAAAGCAGAGGGCTGGCCAAATGCTCTGGGTCAACTGGGTCATTCCAATCCATTTACAAATAAGAGCACAGCCTGTCACTGGTGGGTCAGCTCCAGATGTTTTCTCTTTACCTCAAAATACAAATGTTTACACTTCCTGCAACTGCTTTTGACTTCAGTCTCAAGCTGGTTTTTTTTGGTGGGGGGGGGGGTAGCACTGTATGGTTTACAAAGCACTGTCTCCACAACACAACTGGCAGTCCCAGTATCATGACTCCAATTTACAGATGAGTTAAATTGAGGCTCAAAACGATGAATAAATACCACATTGTAATTCAAACCTGGGTCTCCAAACTCCAAGTCCAATATGCTCTTAAGTCTTCCATTCACTAAGCTATCCTCTGCATGGTAAGTCAGAAATATAAATGAAATCTTAAATGTTACATATAGCAATAGCATTTATCCTGTGGCATCTAGGAATATAGTGGTTTCCTTCCATGTTCATCTCTCTGACGTAGTGGAAAGAGTAGTGAATTTGGAATCGGGAAAAACCTGAATTCGTGTCCTACCTCTGACACTTACTAGCTGGGTAACCTTGGGGAATTTACTTAACCTCTCTGGGTCTGCAAAATGAAGGAGCTAGACAAGACGGCACCTGAGGTCCCTTCCAGCAGTACGTCTATGATCCTCTGACTCCAGCATTTCTCTCTCTGCCTCTGTCTGTCTCTTGTCTCTCTCTGTATCCCTCTGTCTGTCTCTCCCTCTCCTGAGCTGCAATGTATCGTTACCAACCCCCTGCTGGACACCTCCATTTCAGACTTAGTAAATCAAGAAAGAATTCACTAATTCCTACAAAAGTCATCGTTCCTCCCAGCCAGCCTCTTTCCCCTCCATCTCCTTCTCATTGCTCAGGCCTCCAGCACACGGCATCTGCTCTGTCACAGCAGACTCCTTACTGCCTCCTCTGCCTCCAGTCTCTTCCCTTCCACTCCATCCCCCACAAACTGTCCGAATAATTTCCCTAAAGCCCCGTGCTAATCCCTAGCCCCAAAGCCTTCAGGGGCTCCCCGTTGCCTGTCAGAACTAAGCTTCTCAGCCTGGCATTCAAAGCCCTTCACACTTGAGCTCTGACCGACTTTCTCTGCTTTGAATCTCCTTCAAGGGCTCTGCATCCCGGCGAAACAAGCCGGCCTTGGCGTCCTGCTTTCGTAGAGATTGGTCCCCGCGCCTGGAATACACGATCTCGCCTTCACCTCTTACAGTCCACCACTGGATTCCTTCCGGGCTCCGCTCTGGGACCGCGCCTGCGGCCTCTCGTGGCGCCCCGTGTGCTGGGGGTTGCGCCCGCTCGTCGCCTTCCCCCACCAGTGGCAGAGCCGGAGCTGCTTCTTTTCCTTTTACTAAATTGATTTTCCCAAACAAAGATCAGCGCCCCTCCCCCCGCCTCCTCCCCACGTAGCCTGAGAGAGCAAGGAACGCGCCATCTTCTGCTGCAAGGCACGTGCAAGCAAGCTTCTCCGGATCCCCGCAATGGCCGTGTCCAACAAGTATGTCTCAATCGGAACTCTGAGTCGACCTAATTTCGAGGTGGGTGGCCTGTTTCAGCGCGAGCCTCTGCAGTCGGTCATCGGGCTGCCCAAGTTCCCAAGTCTTTCAGACTCGTCTTCACGATGCTGTTTTGCTTGTGCGCGTTGTCCTTTCTTCTGGATCTGCCTGCTTCATTCCGCACCATTTCCTAGTCTTCCCAGGTGTCTCAGGGCATAATCGTGTTCTATCACGTTCAGAGAATGTCAGCTTCTTGAGGGCAAGGACTCCTTGAATCAGCTTTGTGTGTGTTCAGACCACTGATTTATTAAAGCAGGGATTGAATTTAATACAGAACTTGAAGAAATGATTTAGAAAGAGATCACAGGCAATGAAACGCTCAGTCCCAATGTATTTAAACAAGTTATTAATAATGAAACATGGATAATCAATAGTAAAAATTGTATTAATACCAATTATAGAGAAATTTAACTGATATACATCAATTGTCATAAATAAAGAGGCCCAAAGATCCTAAAATTCACCTCAGTCAACAAATACTTGAATTATTTCCCATTAAGAGAAATGTTTGAGAGGGAAAGAGAGGGAGAGAGAGGGAGAGAGAGTGAGAAAGAGAGAGAGAGAGAGAGAGAGAGAGAGAGAGAGAGAGAGAGAGGAAGAGAGGAGAAAGTGTGTCCAAAGGAAGCATCTGTTTAGAACATAGACTCATTTTTTAAAAGCTTATGAAGGATGATAAAGGCAACACCAATTACACCTATAAACTCATTCGTCAAATTTTATGATGGATGATTAGGACAAATATCATCTCTTAGAGAAGAGAGAAGCAATAGAGGGTAGAACCAGAATTTTAAAAGCTTGGCAAGAGACCCAGCTCTGTCAGACAAAGTTAATAGGGCTGGGGTGCTATGCCAATCAGTAGTATTTCCAGAGCTGGAATGGGATCAGGGCTTCAGGTTTCTTTCATGGGCTTCACATCAGTTTTAGGACAGTCCCCAAAATATACCCCTCAGCTGTCATCCATCCTTTGCCATTTCCTCCTCATCTTCACTGTGGCATAGAGAATGGGTTGGGTTCTGAAGCAGGTAGTAATAGTAGTAGTAGTAGTAGTAGTAGTAGTAGTAGTAGTAGTAGTAGTAGTAGTAGTAGTAGTAGTAGTAGTAGTCATGGTGGTGGTAGTGGTATTCAGCTGTTGTTACTGGTGTTGCTCTATGTGGGAATTTTAATACTAAAGTCATAGAATATGCCTTATAGTAAATAGCAAGGAAACTCTAGAGCTCCCAGCTGGGGCCAGCTCCAGGCCATTACAAGACGATCAACATTCTTGCCGTGGAATATGAATGTAGCAGTGATGACTTCATTGCTGAGCAGAAGAAATCATTGGTCTTAACTCTGCTATGACTTTCCTATAGCCAAAAGGACTCCAGCAACCAAAGGCAGAGTCACAAGGCTGAGCTAGCCTCTGAGGGGGACAAAGTGAGGCATGCCCCAGGGCCCAAATGAAAGGAAATGGTTTACCATGCCATTCCTTCCCCCTAGGGTGGGTAGAGAGGTCAATCAGATGTAAGCAGAAAAGCTAAACCCCCCAAAGAGGGAAATGGAACCTTTCAGCAACTGCACAGTAACACAGGGACAAGTTACATTTCCATGGCTCTTCAACATTTGGAAAGAATGTTACATATATGTTATTTTGGCTTTACTACAAGTATCATTACACAGTCAACAGGGTAATGGTTCAATCTTCTTTGTTCAATCTGCCTTCTGGCTGACAGCACAGATACAGGTATTGCTGTACTGAAATTCAAACGGAAATTCATGGAGGTTCCCATTTTACAGCAAGGGTAATTAAGTGACTGGCCTGTGGTCACACAGCTAGTAAGTTTAAAAGGCCAGATCTGAGCCCAAATCTTCCACATTCTAAGTCCAGTATTCCAACCATAAGAGAAGTCAAGTGACTTGCCCAGGGTCACACAGCTACCAAGCATCTGAGGCAGGATTTCTGGTTCTTCTGACTCCAAGTCCGAGCCTGTAATCTAGAAGACAATGCCTTCTCTGCCTCTGAAGACATTCTACCAGAATATTAGATCTTGAAGGGACCTCCAAGACGATCTGGCTCAAACCTCACATTTTAAAGTGTAGGAAACTCACGGGGAGAGAGAAGTGAAATTACCTGGGTAAGGTCACGCAGTTAGTTTCAGTCTGTTGTTCTAAACACTAAAATCACTGAGAGATTTTCACCATTTCACTAAGGTGAAAAAAAAAACTCTGCCTGGAATTCCAAATCTAAGAGTTGGAGTTCAAGGTGGGCGTGCCATGTCTTTTGTTGTTATTTTTTAATAGGAAAAGTAACTGGAAACTAGTCTGGTAGAGCTGTACACTCATCTTTCCCATCAATGTCGCTAGTGATAGATTAGCAATAGCGAGGCGTCCACAGCCAAGTTAGTTCTCTCAGTCCGAGGAGGGCTTTTAGTTGGTTCACAAAAGATTTCCTTCAGGCTAGCTTTGTTCTTGCTCCAGCCAAGAAGCAGGTTGCCTGCCTCCGGCACTCTGGCAGGAATGAGATGTTGGCTCAGTTAAGGGGCTTTCTAGGATCTCCTAAGGAGGAAATGCCCCTGTCTCATTCTTGACCTTCGATTGGACCAACTACTGGGCTCTGGCAATGAATCTCATCACGAGAAAGAAGGTTATTCTTCCTGAAAGTAATAGCCAAGGTCAGAAAGAAGCCCAGGATTTGGGGGAGAAAAAAAACACCATAGAAATTCACTGCTGGACGGTCTTTGGTGGAAACTCTCCCATTAAACGCCAATTCCGGGCCAACGGAGCATCCCAGCGTAGCCCCAGGCAGCGCCGAGCACCGAGCCCTCCCGCCGCATCACTCAGCAGCCTGACAGTTCTCTCGCTCTCCCAATTACACAAATCGCTCGCTGCCATGTTATCAGATAATGCAGACAGTGGGGCAGTTATACGCTCAGAATCAGTGAATTTTCGAGCTGGAAGAATCAGGAGGGTTTTAGAAGAGCAAATGAAGGTGCGAAAGTGCAGGACTCCAAGTGCCAAAGAGAGAAAGGCAGTTTGGCACAGTGCAAAGCTCACTAGCTAGGGGATCTCAGGACCTAGGTCTGAGGCTTGACTTTGCTACTGTGTGGCAGCTGTGTGATCTTGGATAAGTCCCTTGCCCTCTCCGGGTCTCAGAACAGCGGATGGACTAGCCATTTCTCCAGGCCCCGGTCTTCCCTGGGCTCCGGGAAGCTACCTCTATCCCCAATCATGCAAGCTCGTCTCGTATACTCCACCCGCACACGGGCTCACCTTTCCACACTCACCCCCTGGCCCCAGAGTCGCACCCCGGGCCACTCACCGTGTCTGCAGTCGCAGCGGTCCCGAGGGTCTCCAAGGGAGCAGCACTGTCCTCCTCCTGCACCCTCGTCCCGGCCCCTGCCCGAGAAACGGTGCTGTCCCGGGCCGGAGGCCGGGGCCGAGAGCAGCGTCAGGAGTGCGGAGGCAGGGGACTGGCGGCGTTGGAAGGGCAGGCCGGGCGGCCGTCGGGGCGCTCCGAGCGCCAGCGGCACGGGGCCAGGCGGCCGGGGGAGAGTGGCGGGCAGCGGGCGCCGGCGCGGCCCGGGGGGCAGCGGGTTCCTTTCCACGCCGCTCACGCCCAGGAGCGTCCCCAGCGCCAGAGCCACCACGAAGCTGACTAGAGTCATGGTGCCCGTGCGTCCGGCCGCAGCCGCCGTCGCAGCTTCGGTCTCTGAGCCATTCTCCTCGGCTCCGAAACAGATCTGGGGGGCCGGCCCGCACAGGGGGAGCCGGGGGGGCGGGACCTGGGCGGGCCTCCCCCGCCCCTCCCGGAGAGTCCTCAAACGTGGGCGGAGACAGGGGAGCTGCTAGGGAGGGGGTGGTGCCCGTGGAGCGGAGGTGGGCAGGGGGCAGTGCAGCCAGGTATGAGGAGGGGCTGCCACCTGGCGGGGCCAGAGCCGCCGCACAGCCAGGGCCTCACCCCATCTCACCCACGGCCAATCAAGGGGCGCTGGCCCACTCAGAGCACCCAGGCACTGGGCTCCGGTCCCGTACAGTCCAGGCAGAGCTCGTGGGAGGAGCAGCTACCGAGCGGTAGTTACCCGGAGCCCACTAGTGGGAGGCAGAGCTGAGAGCCCTGTGGGGGGAGACAGGGGGCCTGGGCGAGTAAGGCTCTGCCTTTTAATTTGTTTAAAACGACCTTTACCTCTCTGGGCGTCAGTTTCCTCCTGTGTAAAATGAGGGGTGGGGGAAAAGAGAGAAAGATAGACAGACAGTGTCACAATCATAATCATCCCTGAAAGGAAATAGGATTCTGAGTGACTGAAAAACCAATAGCGGTCCGGGAGAATACATAAACGAAGCTGCGGGGACGGAACGGGGAGGGGGAGGGCGGGGGATGGGAACTACAATGAAGAGCTTCTCACACAGTACAAGGGCGGCTGCTGAATGGGTTGTTTTTGTTTAACTGGTTTCTTTGTTGAAATTGTGTGTGTGTGTGTGTGTGTGTGTGTGTGTGTGTGTGTGTGTGTGTGTGTGTGTGAGCGCGCGCGGGCTCAAATTCTGAGGACAAATAGCCAAGGAATCAGTGAAAAGTCTTTTCCTTAAAATGAAGGAATTGGACTCGGAGCTCCCTCCAGAGTTGCTATCCCCATCCTCTTTCTACTGCTTTCTCTAAGAACTCGGACACCCGAATAATCAAATCAACTGTACTATTGTCTCAGGGAAGGATCTGTCCAAGGATGTCACCACCCGCCACCCACCATTGTCCCGCTGCCCATCCCTGTGACTGTCCAGACAGAAACATCCTTCAACGGCCAGCATTCTCTCCCTTCTCTAGATGACGTCTCCACTAGAAAATAAACTCTGAAGGGAGGGACATCTTGCTTTTCTAATTGAATCCGAAGCATTCAGTACAGCATTTGGGACATACATGATATAGAAATGTTTTTTTTCGGACACCACCTAGTTGGACCACCCCCTCCATTTTACACCTTACCCGGGACCCCAAGATCTGGCTTCTGCGCCCGAACCCCAGGGCTGACAGGGGCAGGGATTCTCTATTGCACCCTTTTCTTTCTTGTTGCACTATTCACAGATGAAGTGGAGACAGATGAGTACATCCTCGGGTCCAAGCCCAGGACTCCCCGTTCCCACATGCAGGGGAGAGATTGAAGGCAATCCCAAATTAGCCATGGGGGATGGGCACCCCTGGAGAAGGAGCAGCTGTTGAGGAGTTTTCTGCTTCCTTCCTGGCCTCCCACTCTCTACCCAGTGGCCTAGGTAAACAACAACTGTTTAGTTATTAGGGGGATTCAATGAGGCATTGCTAGCACCAAGTGTCCTGTCTGCATTGAGCACAGACTGTAGCCTCTTCTCCATCCCCAAGAAGCCATTCTTCACCAAGTCTACTCCTAATTAAGACGGGGGTGTGAAAGGTACCATGGGAACTTGACTGCCCCACTTTTATTCTGAGAGATGTCAAAAGATCACCAGACTTCAAAGCAACCAAAAAAGCCAGGAAGAAACATCAGGAAACTCCTGGATCCAGCCCAGGGCTGGAGATAAAGGGATCCAAATGTTCCTGATGCTAATCTAAAAAAAAAAAAAAAAAAAAAAAAGGTCCTGCCAGTGCAGCCAGCACCAGCACAGCTCAGCAGCCTGGAACCCCAGGACAGCACCTGAAATGGAGAAGCTTTGGCAGTGCCCTGACCAGAGAAGCCCTAGAAAGCCATAATCACCTTGACAGGGGACAACCAACTCCACTACTGCTGTAATTGAGGGCACGGATTCTTCCAATATTCTGGGCACAGGCACGCCAAGGGAAGGGGAAGCCAACCAGCTTCCAGGAAAGGGGGGGAAGGGATGTCAGGACCAAAGTAAACCATCCCAGAGGGAAAGAGTGTGGATCCTGACCCTGTCACAAAGTCTTAAATCAGGTTATAAGGCTGGAGATAGGAGCAAATGGAGGAAGAGAGAAATGCTCTTAAGAGGCATTTTGTATCCAAAGGTGCCCAGGAGATGAGAAAGAAAGTTCACAACAACCACAAGCAGAGTCTCAAAGAAAGAAAAATGAAAGTTCTGTATCAGGAACTGATGTGATTTTATTGGTAGAAATAATCTTCAAGAAGAGGCTTGCTCATGGGGTTTGCTGCTGTGCCCTGGGCACCGTGGGACTTGACTTGCACCCTCCCTATGTGTGATATTCCCATTAGAATGTGAATTCCTGGAAATTGGGGACCATCTTACTCTTCTATTTGTATCATCAGAGCTGAACAGTTAGCACATAGTGAATATCCTAGTAAGCACTTTTTTCTTGCATTCATTAAAAAAACATTGGCTTGGCCACAAGCATTTCAGACACAATTGGAAGAAATGAAGCAAGATATTTAAGAAATGGAATTGCAAGAGAGATAAAAATTATAGAAGCAATAATCTGAAAGAGAACAAATAGCTTAGAAGAGAAGATGGAAAACTTTACCCAAGTAATAGAATCCTTCGATAGTAGAATGTCCCAAACAGAGCTCAATGATGTGATAGGGAAATGAGAAGTAATGGGATAAATCAAAAAACTAAAAAAGAAAATAAAATACAAGGTATATACTATTAAGAACAAATGACCTGGAAAACTTATCCGACAGACAATTTAGGAACCATCAGACTCCTTTTGAAAACCATGACATTCTCTTCACTGATATCTCTGGGTGGGTCCTGGAAGACTTGGGACCCCCTACTCCCTGAGGAGTAGGGCACATTTGGCCCTGTGAAAATGAGACCCTGTCCTTTGTTTCTGTTTCTTCTTTTGTTTTAGGTAAAGGAGACTAGCCTGGAAGCTCTGATCTTATGAGTTCCAAAAGGTCTGGAGAGCCATCCTTCCAGGCAGCGGATTGTTTGGCAGTCTGGCAAGTCTAGGGGTCCAGGCAATGTTTGGTTTCGCCACAGGTCCAGCATCAATGTCCCACAGAGGGAGGGGCAACCTCAATGTAACTATAATGTAACTATAATGGCGATGAATACTCATCTAGTAGTGGCACTACATCTAAACTTAAATTTGGTGAGACCAATCCTACATGGAAACTGCCAAGTCTGAGCCTATTCTCTCCCCAGAGACTGAAGTGCTACAAGAGACGATCCTTGGGATGCTCGGAAGAAATGTTCATTCTCTTGTTTGTGCCATATCTTCTAAGTAAATGCTTAAGAATGTCATAAAGGAAAATTACTCCAATTTTTTAGAACCAGAGGACAAAGTAAAACTAGAATTTACAGATTGTTTCATGAAAGAAATGAAAACTGTCAGAAACATCACAGATAAAATATGGATCTTGTAGGTCAAAGGGAAAAGACTGCAAGAGGTCAGAAACAGAGTTTAAGTATGAAAGAACAAGAGTCAGAATCACAAAAGATCTGACAGCTACTCTTTTGAGAAAGAAAATCTTGGAATGAGATATTCCAAAAGATAAAGATTTATCAAGAATAAAATATTGAGTATAATCCAACAGGACAGGGAAATGGATCTTTAATGGACTAGCAGACTTTCAAGCATTTCAAATTAAAAGACTGGAGCTGTGTAAGAACTTTGAAATACCAACACAGGAGTGTGGAGAAGCAGCATCACAAGTATTTTCTGGACCTGCTCTCTCAGGGGCAAGCTTGCCACATCACCCCTCAGGGTTCCACAATAACTGGGAAGTTTTTGAATGTCTCTTCTCTACAACAAAGAATTCAATCTCTTCGACCTCTGTTGCCCCATTGGCTAGGAGCCAGTGACCAGTGATCCCAGTGTTATTTAGTCACTTAATATCACATTTCTTTCACAATGGGATACTTATTTCCAAGAAATAACAAGGAGAATAGAGCATTTTCCCCCAAAATCCTAGGACATACACTCTCCTAAACGATCTCAATCTGCAGAGGAGCAAGTTAGAACAGCTCAGTTCCTTCATAGCATTTGGTACCACTAAGTTCATGTCCAGAATCCTAAGTCCTGCTGAGCACCCAAAGGTCACCCTCAAAGTTTGTTTCTTAGGGCATTGATACTGGGTTGGCTGAAATACCAGCCTGCAGTCTAGTTCCTCCAATTCCTGTAGCTCACTTTCCCATAATTGGAGACTCTACTCCTTGCACCTAGAATAGAAAATAATGATAAAAAAAAAAGGACAAGGACCCAGACCCACTTCTCAGGGACCATCAGAGGAATATCAGATCACATGACACAAGCCCTTTCCCTGTACAACATAGCTACTCCAGCACACTGTGAACAAAAGGCTCACTGAGCTCCCCCAGACAAGAATGAAGAAAAAGAACTAGCCAGTGCTGACTCAGGCATTAAGGATGCTTTCAGTTCAAGCCATGCAGCCAGTCCAGAACTTTTCTTCCCAAACACACACTTAGCCAACTGGAAGCCCTTAGAGACTGCTCGTGTCTTTAAGGCACTTCCCTTTCATGCCATTGTGACTCTCCTGTTAGCAGCTGCCCACTGTCCTCCACACAGAGGTACCATCTGAAGCCCTGTGTGCAGTACCAGACCCCCTCCCCCTTCCGCTAGGAAGGTTAGTCTATATGAGATAAGCACCTCGGAAACCACAAAATTACAAATCACGGCTCAATTTGTTGTTTTGTTGGTTGTCTGGATTCTAGACTTAGGAATGTGTCAATAATGCAGATTAAATTTAAAAGTGTTTCTTGTACATTTTTTTTCCTGGAGAGCCAGTTGTTAAACATTTACCAGCAGATTACTGAATATTGAACATTGGTGCATAAAGGAGGAAGAAGGAGCTGGGAACCTGTTATTTCTCATAATTGGAATGCACGGGAAGAGTATACAAACATGGAGGAAGGTACAATAGGTCTGGCCATGAAATGAATTTCACACTTATTTGAAACAAAGGTTGAACACACATACTCCAAAAATGGTTTTGTATAGAAACTAGAATTGTAGGATGAAACAAGTGCTTTTAAAAGATATTTCAAGAATCTGTTTTGCTTGACTGTACTTATTGTTTACAAGGAGCAGTCATTTATTTGGGTAGGTAGAATTGGGAAGAATAGAGGGACTTGTGATAGTGATAAAAAAAAAGAGAGAGACAGGCTTGATGTGGGTCAATGGAACATTTAAAATGCACCAAGGGGTGGTAAAGAATTGGAAATCAAGGGGATGCCCATGTATTAACAATGCAATATTCACTATGCCTATGGCAATTATAAATAGGCTTATGTGGTTATTAATCACAAAATATATCAGTCTCTCTATATGGGGGATAAAGCCAGAGAATTTATTAAAATACCAAATAACCGAGTCCCAAAACCAGAAAGTCAAAGCCATCAGGGTAGTTATGAAATTGGCACAAGTAGTTAACATAGTAAACAACCACATTCTTAAGCCTTCAAAACAGAACAGGCTACTTCAGGCAAAGGTCCTTCTCTCCCGACTCTCAGCAACTGCTCAGTGTCCAGGAAGCGTGCTCACAACAGCTCCGGCCCCCCGCAGTTCCAGTTCCCGGCAGCCCCCAACAAGAGTCCTTAGCAGAAATTCTGGCTGGCTTAAAAAGAGATTTGGGCCTCCACCTCTACCTCGGCAGTTACTGCTGTTGCTGTGGCCACCAACAGTCCCCAACGGAACTCTAACTCTTCTTCCACTTCCTCTTGCCCCTCCCCTTCCTGCTATGTCAGCAAGTCCAATGGGGCATGGAAGATCTTTAAATCCCATAACCCTTATAGCCCATCAGTTGGGGAATGGCTGAGTAAGTTGTGGTATATAAATGTAATGGAATACTATTGTGCTATAAGAAATGAGGAGCAGATGGACTTCATAATAACCTGGAGAGACTTATATAAACTGATGCTGAATGAGAAGAGCAGAACCAGGAGGAATCTGTACACAATTACAGACACAATGCATGTGTGACGACTAACTTGGATAGACTGGGCTCCTCTCAGCAATGCAAGGTTATAAGATAACTCCAAAAGACTCATGATGGGAAGGGATATATCCACATCCAGAAAAAGAGCTGTGGAGTCTGAATACAGATTGAAGCAAACTACTGGCTCTTTCTTTTTCTTGTTTTGTTTTGATTCCTCTTTCCCATTGTTCATTCCGTTGGTTATAATCCTCCTTTATAACCTGACTAAAGTTTAATGCAAAGGTATTTGTAGATCCTATATTTGATTGCATGCCACCATGAGTCGGGGGGAGGGGAGAGGACAGGGAGGGGGAGAAAATGTGAAACTCAAAGGACTGTGAAATTGAATGTTGTCAACTAAAAGTAAATTAATTAATTAAAAAATGCACCAAAAGGAGGCTTAGTCAGTCAGTCAACATTTATGAAGCACCTACTGTGTACCAGGCACTGTGCTAAGCAGTGGGAGGCTCAGAGGGAAAACACTGAAGAATAGGATGCCTTTGGAAGCAACGTGCTGAATGTATCACTTGCTTTTTAAATGTACATAAGGGAGACTCGATTTAATGTACAATCTTCTTTTTCTGCTCTTCCTGGAATGTGGAAATGCTCATATCTGATGATGTTTGTGTAGTTCAGAAGAAACACAAAAAAGGTGAAAAATGAAATGTAAGTCTCCCTTGACCCTCCAGTCTGCTCTCAGCCAACGGGCTGAGTGTTTACAGATGCCCTGTTTGCTTTCCTTGTCTCAGCTTCTTGACGTCCTTTTCCTGTTGCCTCAACATGAACCTCTTACTCACAACCTGCCCTTTTAATGTATCATGATTAAAGTCCTAAATGAAAGAAAGGAAAGTAGATCTTAAGATTTACAATGAGAAGGAACCTATGGGGGGGGGGGTCATTTTCATAGTCAGGACCTACTCCTAGGATCTAGAGACTAAATGTGTTCCTATTGTGTAGGGCCCACATCCTTTACATGATTTAGGTGGTGCCCTGTTAATTTGGGTGAAATATTGGAATGAAATGAGATACTTTCAGGTCATTCAACAGTTAACAACTAGAGATTTACTTAGCCATAGCATGGAAAGGATATTTGACAAAGACACTGCCACACTTGTTTTGGGTGTTTGGTCAACAGGGTAGGACTTGGTGATTCTTGGGACCTTGGGACATCCCCAAGTCTTAGAGGTTCGAATTACAGGTGGGTGGGCTTTTTATGTCCCTGAGTGACTAGGAAGCCACATCAATACAGCCACTAGGAATCTTCAGTCAAGGGAGCTATTACCTGAGCCTTAGTCTCCTCGGTCAGTAACATCCAGAGAACAGCTTTGGCATCTTTAAGGGGAAAACCAGCCTGACCTATTTGTGCGTGTTGGGGAGGACGCAGGTAGACAGTGGTCCACACATGACCATAGTTTTTAAACATCAATCTCCATTTTTGCTCAAGAATTCCTTATTGCGAAAATAATGCCAAACCACTCAATAAATGTGTAACAACAGAGTGAAGCCATGCTGGTTTGTGATTAAGATGTAGCAAATTACACTGTAACACTCTAAAGGACTTGAAAAGAATCATGCAAATGTAGATGACCTCACTTCGTACCTGCAAAGAAATTAGCATATAAATAGACCCTTAGTTCAGAATGGCATGCCAATGAGCAGCAGCCTATAAAGCACAGTTTCCTGAATTAATCATTCTAGCAGTAACAGTCTACATTTGTAATTCTATGGGGTATAGTGGGATGATTATGATTTATAGAATATACATGGGACAAAATAACAAAATAAGATGAGAAAGCTAGATATAAACAAAATAAAAAAACAAAACTGAAAGACAATTCCAAGAAAATGTTTCTAAAATGAGCATCTGAAAGAAATAAAGAAAAAGAGATGGAAAATACCAGAAAGAAAGAGAGAGGATTGAACTAAAATTCTACTCAAAACTAAAAATCATTGAGGAAAAATATTTTTACAAGAAGAATATTCTCAGTTATTATTTTTGTGCTACTGAGACAGACCTGCTTAAAAGAAAAGTGATTAATCAAAGGAAAAAATTCTCCTCCCACCCCAAATCAGAAAGTGTCCCTATCCAAATTATTCTGTGGTTCATGGTGTGACACTAATCACAGTTCTAAAATGTGTATTTAGTGACAATTTCAACTACCCTTGTTTTATGTCCCATTTTTCCTCAATTGATATTTTCCCCAATTGATCTCAATCTTCTGAATCATGAGACCCCATACCTACAGGATTCAGCAATTTACTGTTAGTGGCTATATGATGTGTTTATTTATTTTTGATGGCAAGCATTTGATAGCGTTTTACTCAACTTTTGGTGTGCAATTCATAAAGGGAAGAGGTCAGGGCATGGTGCAAACTCAAGTCAAATTTAGCCTTCACGATCCCTTAGCACATTGCTGATATCCCCTAAACAACCTCCCCAACTTTTGTGTCGCAGGTAACCCAGTCAGATTGTTTCCTTTTAGAATTATATTCCTTTATAAAAATGTACTTCACAGATAATCAGACCCATTTATATGGTCCCTCCCTTCCAAGTTTAATTATTTTAATTTTATCGACATATTTTGTTTTTACATTATCTTCATCTCTTGATATATCCCTTCCCTACTCTTAGATTCATCTCTTATAGAACAGAATAAAAAAGAAAGAAAAATCAGTTCTTCAAAACCAACCAATACTGATGTTTTGGTTGATACCAGTCAATCAAATAGTGTATACAGTGTTCCATGCCCATAGTCTTCAGGACTACAAAGAAGAGAGAGGTGCTTTTTTTTTCTTATCTCTAATTCAAAGCTAAGGTTAGTCATTATAATTACAAAGTATGCAGTTTTTACTTTCTTCTTTCCATTTATATTGTTGTAGTCAGTGTATACATCCTTTCATAAGGCAGCTAAGTGGCAAAATAGATGGAGCACTGGGTTTGGAATCAGAAAAAATCCTTTAGCTGAGTTCAAATCTGGCCTTAGACACATCTGTAAAATGAGCTGGAGAAGGAAATGACAAACCACTCCAGTATCTTTGCCAAGAAAATTTTAACTGGGGTCACAAAGGGTCAGACATGCCTGAAACTAGTGACCACCAACAACAAGCATCCTTGCATTAAACTCTATCCATACTTTTTGGTATTTCTTATATTCACTGTTCTTTATAGTGCAGTAACTTTGTACTAAATTCATGTATCATACTTTATTTAACCATACTCCAATTGACACACATGTACTTTGTTTATAATTTTTTGCCACCACAAAATGGGCCAATATAAATATTCTGACATATATAGGACCTATTTTCTGTCTTTGACCTCCTTGAGATATATGTTGAGTAATTGGTTAAAGAGTATGATCATTTTAGTCATTTGTATTCTTAATTTGTGTTCTAGAATGGTTGGGTCAATTCACAATTCACTAATGTATTATTGTGATTCTATTTCCATAGCCCTGTCCAACAATGACTATTCTCAACTTTTATCAATTTTGCCAACAACACAAATAGCTTTGGAAATTCAAATAAACATTTTAGAACAATGTTTCAAGTAGCAGGATGCACCAAAGTTGTAGCATGGGTTGATTCTGTTCTCTTTCTCTCTTTTCTTCTACCCTTTCCCTCTTCCCAACTGATCTGAAGAAAATGGGAAGCAATGGGAATTAAACAGTTTTGTTTTGTTTTACTTTTAAATAGCAAGAACTTCTTCAGCAGATCCGTGGAAGCAGAGGAAGAAAGAAGCTGTGGACTAGCAATTCACTTCATCTCATCAACAACTGCCACTAGTTTTAGCCTCATCTAGTTCTGACTGTAACTGGGCAGAGCTACTCCCTGGTTCCTCCAGGGCCCTCTCACCCATTCCTATTCAATGCACACTGTGAATCTTCTCTTAATATTTCTGCTTTTCTGCATTTGTTTGTGGGGTTTTTATGCTCTAATGCATAGTCAGTTGTTGTGAGGGCGCCGTACACAGCTGAGAATAGTTATATTCTTTCCTATTCCCCTGCAATGTCCTCCAGAGGTCTATCTTATCTAACTTTTCTAAAATTCTATTCATCCCCTTAACTCCTTTCTTGTTTATTTTATGTTTAGGTTAGGTATGAAAGGGGTAAAATGAGGTAAAAAAAAAAACTGGCAGTTTTGCTATGTATTTCTTTTTGTAACTTTTTTGACTTTTTCTTCAAAAATTTGGATGCTATGCTCTTTGGTGCATTTGACCCTAATCTTTTACTTAAGTTCCTTGAAAGCCGATGTTCTAGGCTGAATCTGACCCAGGCCACTCCCTGAAAGTTTACATTAGATATTGGAACAAAACGAGACACTCATAGGTCATTCAATAGGTAACAAAAAGAAATATACTCAGCCATAGCCAGAAAATAATATTCAACAAGGATAAGCAGTGGGGCTCTCCAAGCTGATTTAGCTAAATCAAGCTCCCATCTCTGAATCCGTCGTGGTTGTCCAGCAGCCAATCATCAAGCAGAGTTCATGAAGCTCCTAACAGCTGTTTTATACTCAGTTAACCAAGACATGATGTCAATAGCCAGAGCCAATCAAGTCTGGAGGATGGTTTCAAAACTTTTCAAGGAAAGATTAGCCTAACCTGTATGTGCAGGTTCCCCAACCCTGGCATAGGGTGTTAAGGTATTGCTTCCACGACAGCATGGATTATTTCGTTTTGCCATTGTACCCCTAGTACAGTGCTTGGTCTATAGTAGGCATTTTAAAAATGTTAACTGTGTATTGCTGCCTTCCTTTGTGCTCCAGCACTGTAGTTTTCTTTTAATTTATTTAAATGAAAAATTCAAAATAGCATTCCAGGTAGATAAGCTTTATCCATTCATGAAGTAATATTTTCTTTTCTGTATGAATTTTAGCAGTAACCTTAAGCACCATCTGTATCATCCATTATCACTACCACCATTGTTGTGTTGTCATCATTCCATGGTCCTTGTAACCACCCCCACCCCCATCACAGTCACCATTCCCCGCCCCCCACTGTCATCTTCATCATCACCCCCACTACCATAATTAACATCACTTCAACCATCATTGTCAGTATCACCACTGTTGCCACCAGCCATCATCACTAGCAACAGCATCATAATCAACAACCTCCCCATCATTCCCATTATAGTTGATGTCCACATATTGATTTAAGGTTTTAAAGGTGTTTCAATTCATTTGAACCTTTTAACCACAAGGGGAGGTCAACACATGAGGGTATTGTTATATCATTTTACAACTGGCCAAGCTAAAGCTTAGATAGGCTAAGGGACTTGCCAATGGTCTCACTGCTACTAAGTGTTCACAGTGGTGGTATTTGAGTATGGGTCTCACTAAGCATTTTCTACATTAACAAAGGGCTTCCCAATTTGGGCATGCCACCGGGGATTCCAGCTCTCTGTAACCAATCAGCACAAAGGACCATTTGCAATGATATATTCAAACTGAGGCAAATACAAATGCAGACTCCAATAGGATCCCACTCTGGTTTTCTTGCTTGTTAACCTTTCTAAAGAAGGTGTTACTATAAGATAATCATTTCTTTTCTCTCCTCTTCCCTCCCTCTGTCTCTGTCTCTGTCTCCCTCCCAGCCTCTCTGTTCATTTTCCTCCTCCTCCTCCCTACTCTCCTCCCCTCTTTCTCCCCCCCACCCCCCACCTCCAGTCATTTTAGGAAACTATGTTTTGTAACTCCTTCTTCCTGGAAAACTTTCCATTAATCTTCCCTGTCCATTCAACCAACAAACATTTATTGAGCTATAATGTATTCTTATAGTGGCCTTTTGGAGACCATTTATTTACACATATTGTTTAACTGAAAGGTATGATTAATAGTGGGAAATTCATGTAAGAAAGGCAAACGCTCTAGTAGAAAGATGTGTTTACTTGGGTACTTTGTTGGACAGATCAAACCACACTGAGTAGGCCCACTCTGCTTTGCCTATAGAGGCATAATGTATTCAGTCTGGTCAAATTTGGGACTAGGACAGTGCAAGGGATTTGCCTAAATCTTCGTGGGCAGTTAGGTAAGTGGCAGAACCAGGATTCAAGTCTAGGCTGGCTGCCTCCAAATCCAGTGCTCTATCCATGGCACCAATAAATTATCCCTAATTTCCCTTGAAATGCTAATGGACTAAAATTCTCCATTTTGCATTTCCTTTCCCCATGTTAATGCCCTATCATTTTAAAAAAAGATTCTTCTTTTAAAGTCTAAGCTTTCAGTGAAGTATATAATATTTCTGAAAAGTCCCCTTTCAGGAGGGGACATAAGGAAAGAAAAGACAAAAGTGGCAAGGAATCTGTTTTTCATCTTATGCTTCTGGATATGTAGGGAGACAAAAACCAGACTCTCCATAAGAAGAAAGCCTGACTGTCTGATGTTCCTTCATCTCCATCAGTGGCTTTATTTCTAATTTTTTCTTTTTTTGCTTTTTGGTGGGCAATTGGGGTTAAGTAACTTGCCCAAGGTCACACGGCTAGGTTTCTATTTGTGTGTGTTAAGTGTCTGAGGCTGGATCTGAACTCAGGTCCTTCTGACTCCAGGGCCGACACTCTACTCACTGCGCCACCTAGCCACCCCCTGGCTTTATTTCTTAATTATGTGTCTAAATTAAACTGGGAATGAAAGACTTTTCTTCCTAGTCTACTGTACCACCATATTATTCATATTTGCAACAGGGACTTTTTACACTCTAATGAAACTTTCATGGAGTTGTGATTTTATCAGTGTATATCCTCCACCAGTGCAGATTATGATCCCTCAAGGCTTTTTCATCCTGTGTGGTCCTTCTTCATGTTCTTCTAGAAGCATTCCATGGAGGACCAAACCAACATGCTGGGGACTTTCCTCTGGTTCTTTTATTATTATTATATGCATACCAACACAACTGTATTGTGCTTGTCCACACTAAGGCCAACTGAGTTTGGTAAATCCCTTCTTAGAGCCTCCAGTGATGAGAAGTCCAGCCACAATGCTCACTCTTCTTTCCCAGCTCTCTCTTCTGCATACTCCATGACCACCTCCAATGCCAGATGCCTGTACCATCTCTTTCCAGCTCCCTTTTCTGTTTGTCTCTTCCTGTTAGAATGTAAATTCCTTGACAGCATGGAGGAGAGATGGTATTTTTTTTTCTTTTTGTATCTCCAGTACTTAGCAGAGTGCCTGGAACAATTATAACCTGGTCAGGTTTGGGGAGGAATACTCCTTCCTCCAGATTCTCCCTATCTTGCTGTCACTCAGAAATCTACAGGTAAGTAAGAGTAATTTGTACAAAGTAAGTACAAGGTAAGAGCACTTTGAAGATCACTCAACCCACATTTATCACCCAATCCAGATTCTGGTAATTGTTTATCTATCAAGGATATTCTCATTCCTTTCTCAATGAGTTCAATGCTGGGCTCAGCTCATTGACTATACCCCCAACTCCTTTTCCCATTCTAGACTCCATCAGTATACGCTCAATGTTCCCTCAAATACTATGTGTCCATTTCCTTAATGTACTCAACTCCATTCAGCTACACATAGAGACCCTCATATGCTTGATTTTACCATTACTCACAAGTGTTCTACTTTGGCTATCCTTAATCTCATTATAATCCTTTATCTTTCCATTTCCCCCAATCCTTCACTACTCTAAAACCTATTCTTTGTCCTCACCATTCCCTCCATTCACTGGCCCCTCAGTGCTATCCCAGATCATCTCCACCCCTCCCCCTCCCAGCTCTGGCCATATTCTTCTCTCTAAATTTTTAATTTTGACTTCTTGGTGAATCAGTTCAGCTCTATAGTATCCCCTACTCTTGAATTCTTTGCTCCTTTGTCTGATGGCCAATCACACTTTGTTAAAACCCAACTTTGGATTATTCCACGATTCACCTCCTTTGCTTCTATTCATGTGCAGATGGAACTAGAGGAAATCCTGAAACGATGCTGATTGTGTCCACTACAAATTTATTCAAGGTAATCTCAACATTGCCCTCATTACGGTGAGGCAAATACTCTCTTGCTACCTAATTGATTCCCTAACCCATTCACCACAGCAGTTGTTCCAAAGTCTTCTGTCTTCAAGCCTTCCTTATCACTCCTTCCCTCTACCTTCTCTGCTAAGGACTTCACCTCTTATTTCACTGAGACACATTGAGGCCATTTGCCAAGGGCTTCCTCTTTACCCCCCCCAGCTCCTCCTCCCATCCCTCTGACATCATCCCCCCCCCCCGCCCCTGCTTCATTCTAGTCTCTAATGATGAGGTAGTCCTTTTGCTTGCCAAGACCAACCCCTTGATCTCATTCCTCCGCATCTGTTCCAGTACATTATCTCATCCCTTCCTGTCTTCTCCAGCAGATTGCCCCCTGTAAAACCATGCTCCCCTCCTTCTCTGCCGCCCACAAGCATAACCATGTCTTCCCCATTCTTTTTAAAAAATAAATTTGTACTGATAACATTTGCTCTTATATTGCCCCAAATTTCCCCAGTATCCTCCAACCTTACTATTTTTAAGGAAAGAAAATAAGAAAGAGAAAAATTTAGCAAAACTGATAAATGCATCAGAAAGCCTGAAAACATATGTGACATCCCCCATGTAGGGAAGTCTGACTTCCCCAAGGGAGGCAGGGCCTCGGGCTTCTCTTATCTCCTCTTTGGGGATGAGCTTGCTCTTTGTAATTTGGCCGCACTCAGCTTTGATTGTCTGGTGGCACAGGTTCTTTCAGCTTCCACTGTGGTCTTTGTGTGTATTGTTTTCTTGGCTCCGCTTCATTCTCCAATAGTCCACTTTAGTCTTTTCATGCTTCTGCACATTCATCATATATGTCAGCACAGCAATATTCCACTACATTCATGTTCCCCTGTTTAACTGTTCCCTGATTGATGGGCAGCTACTCTGTTTCCAGTTCCTTGCTACTACCAAAGTACTTCTATAAATATTTTGAAAAATATGAGCACTTTCTTCTTTTTCCTTTTCTTTTAACATTTGTTTTTTTCCTATTACATGTAAAAACAATTTTTAACATTTGTTTTTTTTTTTTATTTTGAGTTCCAAATTCTCTCCCTTACCCCTCTTCTCCTCCCTTACGGATACAGCAAACAATTTAATAAGATTACACATGCACAGGGGCGGCTAGGTGGCACAGTGAGTAAGAGCGCCAGCCTCGGAGTTGGGATGACCCGAGATCGAATCCGGCCTCAGAAAATGAGCACCCACACATAAATAATGACTAGCCGTGTAACCTTGAGCAAGTTACTTAACCCCAATTGCTTTAAAAAAAAAAAAAGATTACACATGCACAGTCACGCAAAACATATTTCCATATTAGTCATGTTTGAAAGAAAACACAGACAAAAACACCCCATCCCACACACACACATACAAAATAAAGTAAAAAATAGTCTGCTTCGATTGCATTCAGACTCCATCAGTTCTTTCTCTGGAGATGGACAGAATTTTTCATCATGAGTCCTTTGAAATCATCTTGGATCATCATATTGCTGAGAATAGCTGTCATTCACAGTTGATCATTGTACAATATTGCTGTTACTGTGTACAATGTTCCCCTGCTTCTGCTTACTTCACTTTGTATCAATTCTTGTAAGTCTTTCCAGATTTTTCTGAAAGCATTTTGCTTGTTATTTCTTATAGCATAATAGAATTTCCATTACAATTATATACCACATCTTGTCCAACCATTCCTCAGTTGATGGCAAGATGCTCTCGACAATAGCAGGAAGGTTGGGATGAGGGGAAGATCAGGAAAGGCGGAGAGAATGAATTCTCTCTGGGGCATGTTGAGTTAAGATGCCTGAGGAAACTTCACTTTGAAATGTCCAACAGCTTTTGGGGATATGTGTCTGGAGCTCTGAAGACTCAGGCTGGAAGAATAGATCTGAGAATCAAGAGCTTCAAGATTCCATGGAAACTGATGAGATCACCAGGAAGATAGCAGAGAGAGAACAGTGAAAAGGACATAAATATTTTTGTACATGTGGGTCCTTTTCCCTTTTTTATTTTTATCTCTTTGGAATACAGACCTAGTGGTGGTATTCCTGGGAAAACAGGTTAATTGTCCTTTGGCCATAGTTCCAAATTGCTCTTCAGAATGGTTGGATCAGTTCGCAATTCTACCAACAGTGCCAAAATTCGGAATGCTTCACAAATTTGCATGTCATTCTTTCGCAGGGGTCACGCTAATCTTGTACCATTCCAATTTTAGTATATGTGCTGACAAGGTGAGCACAGACATTTTCTTCTTATTAGTCACTTTGGATCCATGCCTAGTAATGATATCTCTGGGTTGAAGGGTACGAATATCTAATCACTTTAATTATATAATCCTAAGCTACTTTCCAAAACAGTTGCATTGGCTCACAGCTTCATCAACAATGTGCCTAGAGTGCCCATCTTTCCACAACCCTCCAACATCGCCTATCCCTGTCTCTTGTCATCACCAATTTGATGGATTCAAAGTGAAACCTCAGGGTTGTTTTGAATTGCATCTCTCTGTGACTTGGGGCATTCTTTCATACAGTTTCTAACACTTTTGCTAGTCTTCTTTTGAGATATATTGGTTCATGTTTTGTTCTTTTTTTCCCTGGGGAATGACTGGTTTCAGATACACACATGTACACATATACATACATGTCTATAACTGTGCACACACATATATAATGTGCACATTTATAATAACTGTCTAGACATCTTCTACACCAAACCCCTAAGAAATCTGATGCAAAGATATTGTCCCTATCCCACCTCATTAGACCCTTACATGCCCATTCTCCTCACTGTCTCCTCCTCTCGTCATCTCTTTTAAATTCTCTTCCATCTGGCTTCCAGACTCATCATCTAACTGAAGCTGCTCTTTTCAAAGTTGCTCATAACATCTTAACTGTTCGGTCTACTGGCCTCTTCTCCCCCCTGCCCCTCGACCTCCCTGAAGCATTGGACACAGATGATCGCTTTCTCTTCATGGATATTCATTCTCTGCTCTGGGTTTTCCTGACTAGGCTTCCCTTTGGTTTGCCTCTTACTTGTTTCCTCAGTCTCTTTGACTGCACTTTCTGTAACTGGAGGTGTCCCAGGGACCTGTCCTGTGCCCTTTTCTCGGTTCTCTCCCTGCTATCTTCCTGGTGATCTCATCAGTTTCCATGGAATCTTGAAGCTCATGATTCCCAGATCTATTCTTCCAGCCTGTCTTCAGAGCTCCAGACACATATCCCCAAATACCTGTTAGACATTTCAAAGGCATCTTAACTCAACATGCCCCAGAGAGAGTTCATTCTTTCCGCCTTCCCTGATCTTCCCCTCACCCCAAACTTCTTGCTATTGTCGGGAGCATCCTGCCAGTTATCCAGGTTCCAAACCCTGGTGTCATTCCCTACTCCTTCCTTTCATATGCTCCACATGGCCAATCAAACCTTCTCAACACCATCTCTCCCACCTGATTCCTTTTTTGTCTGCTCACAGAGCTAGCCTGCCAGGTGGGGCCTTTACCTGGACTATCACAATGGTCTTCTCATTGATCTCCCTGCACCAAATCTCTCTCCATTGTAATTTACCCTCTACCAAAGTGATTTTCCTAAAGTCTAGATCTGACTCTATCATCTCCTACTCAATAAGTCACGGTGGCTCCCTATTACCTCCGGGATCAAACAGCAAGTCCTTTTTTTCCCTTTCTGGCATTTAGCCCTCTTTACAATCTGGCCCCTTCCTACCTTTCAATCTTCCATTCTACTTCCCTTTTCCACTCTGTGATCTGGTCCTACTGGCCTACTCACTGATCCTTTTCCCCAAGATCTCTTGTCTCATCGTTTTTGTATCAGCTGTTCCCCATGACTGTCAGCCTCTCCCTCTCGATCTTCAATTCTTAGAATTTCATCTTCGGTTCACCCTCCAGGAGGCCTTTCCTGGTCCTCCAGCTGTCGGTGCCATCTCCTCTAAAGTTACCTTGCATCTGCTCCATATATCTCCAAAGTTCTGATGTACATGTGGTGTCTCTACAGCCACTCCCTTCCCTTTACAACGTAAACTCTAAGAAGGCAGGGACTGTTTTTGCTCTCAGTTTTTCATACTGTCTGGGTTCAGCCTTGGTAGGTATCTCTTTATCAAATTACTCATCAGCTCTTGGCCCCATCCAATATTTCTCTTGGGAGCATCAACCTTTCTTTCTAGTTTAGGTCTTTTCATACCTGGCCTCAACAGTATCAACCTTGTTAACCGAGCATTAGCCTTAACAAGGAATGAACCTTATCAAAGGAGAGCCCTGTAAACCTATAAGGTCAATTGCCCTTTTTAACACCAGTATTCTCCTAGTGATGCTAAATGGTGGGGGAACCATCCAACCCCATAGTCTGGTAAGAAGCAGAGGTTCCTATGATCCAAAGGACCACAGACATGGGGACTGCCACTCATTTCTGTCAATGAAGTGTGCAGAAGAGGGGACAAAATGGCATCAAGCTGGACACGTGTGATTAGAAATGGAGAAGGGAGCAGTCATGTATGAAGAACAAGATCCAACTGAAGGTCTAGAAAGCTTCCAGCCTGTTTGGTCATCAACTGATCACCAAGCTTTATTCATTATCACCAAGCACCATTTATTAAGCACTCAATTTATGCCAGGTACTGTGTCAAGTGCTGAGAAGGACAGGGACTGGGTCTGTGATTTCATTGTACAGGGAACTCACAGGAGAGGGAACCTTTCCACCAAAGCAGATACTTCTTGCTATTTATAATCCCAGAGCTGTCTAGAACATCCAAGAATTTTAGGGACTTGTTCAGGGTCTGACAACTAGGCAGTACATGTTGGAAGCAAGACCTGAGCTCAGGTCTGTGCTGGCTTGGAGGGCACATCTCTATCCACAATGCCACCCTGCCTCTCAGAGTGCTAGAAATGTGAAAAAAAAAGGAAAACAGTCCCTGTTTTCAAGAAGCTTGAATTCAAAAATTGAAAAACCACTTCTATGCAATGTAGTGTACTGTTACCCCAATATGTATGTGTGAGTCCACATTTACACACACACATATGCAAATGGGGAAAAATAATGTGTGTATATAAAGAGAGTGAGGCTATAGATAAAGTATAGTGTGTTTGTATGGATTGTTTTACATATTCAAATATATGCATATATATTTGACTGGCAAAAATAATTTATATGTATATATAAATATATTTTATAAAATGTATAATGTATAATACATTGTATACATACAAATTATTTCATATATTCATAGATATTCAAGTGGTGAAAAGTAACTTGTGTATATATACTATATTATATATTTGTAAGTGGCTTCACATATATTCAATTAGGGAAATAGCATATATACTATATTATACATATTATAGATGGAATGTTTTCATATATTCACATATATTCAAATAGGGAAAAGAAACTATATATTTATATGGGTTCTATGTAATATATAACTATAGATATACATTATGGTTTCATATATTCACATATATTCAAAGAGGGAAAATGTCTACACGTAATATGTAACATACAATCTGCTATATATATGTATATATAGTTTCCCATATTTGGACATTCATGAGTCTGTGTATACATATGTATATTCAGGCACACACTTACTATATATGTACATGCACACATATGTGTATGTGTATGTGTATATACACACTCATCCCTAATCTTGCTATATCAGTAACAAAAAGATTCACACAGAGTAGATCCAAGGTAGCCTGAGAGGAGAAGTGTCTGTATTCATGGGAAAATACAGTCGAGCCCCCCAGGTTGAGGTGTGGCAGGCTTATGATGAGCACCACTGGAGGATGTAGCAAAATCAATGAGATAATGTTTCCATTAAAGCAAAAGGATCACAATAACAAGAAATAATACTAGAAATAATAGAATGTGATTTGTAAAAATAAGTACCCAGCGACTACATCATTTGCCTCAAGCATATGAATCAGGTTGGAACTAGTGTTTATGAAATACTTTATTTGCAATCTAACTTTGCACACAAGTGAAATGCCTACATTATTTCCTGCCTTCTCAATGTAATAATTCAGCCCACAAAATCTTGAGGATATAGACCTATGGGTTAGCAAGAATATCATTTGAGCCCAGCATCTTTGGAAAACAAGCCCAGACAGCTTGGTTTGCCTGCCCTCTGCGTGGGCTGGGACAATGGAGAAGAAGGCTGCCTTTGTTTCTGAGAGGAAGAGCATGGTAAGCCAGCTGCAGTCTGATTTGGAGGATGGTGGCCTGAGAGATCTCTGAGGAAAAGCAGGACAAGGTGGCCAGTACCTTGGCCTCCATTAGCAGTATCAGGAAGGCAGCCTGGGTAATGGAGTTCAGGTGACCCTAGAGGGCTGCTGAGTGTGAGAACAGAGGCACAAATGAAATAAAAACAAAGACCAATAAGTTCTGAATAGACACTGGGCATGCATCAGGGATGATGAAAACATTTTGGCACGGGGGAGGAAGCTAGCTTTGGAATCAAGGGTGTGAGTACAAAACCCAACTCAGACACTGACCGCCTGTTAGAGATTGGGCAAGTCACCCACCCTCTGGCCCTGTGATGCTGCCTCCAAGGCCTCGGCCAGATAGGATTCCTTGGCCAGAGAGCAAGCATCACAGGAACCTGAGACATCCCAGAGTCAGGAAGATCTGAGTTTGAATTCTGCCTCACACACTGGCTATGTGACCCTGGGCAAGTCACTTGTACAAACCTATCTCAGACTCAGTTTCCCCTTTTGTAAAATAAGGAAAACAATAGTACCTGATTCATAGGGCTGTTGTGAGCTTCAAATGAGGTTACACTTGTAAAGTGCTTTGTATTACAAAAATGTATTTAAATAGCACATCTATGTAACACAAATATATGTATGTGGCAGAGCTGTGTATATTATTATACTTAATACACTTATTAAACATAATTAATAGCTAATAAACATTTATTAACTGCCTACTTAGCACAGGAGCTGTGCTGACCTGGGAGTATATAATACGAAAGATATAGTCCCCATGCTCAAAGAGCTTTCTCCTCTCTCTGTCTCTTTGTCCGTCTCTCTGTCTTACTTTCTCTGTTTCTCCTCGTCTCTGTCTCTCTATACCTGCACACCATACATATATACACAAATGCACACATATGTCACATATCTCATATATGATGTATGTAGCTGGGTCATATCTAGAAGGTGCTATATTTCAAGGATAGCTACTCTAGTCTTCTTCCTGCTTCCCTGATTTGGGATTTCACTGCTGTGCTTCTATTTCCCTACCATGCCTCTACCACATAACAAATGGCCTTTAGGAGTAGCTGTAGCCCAAAGATTCATCAGCTGGAATCCAACCTGGTCATGGAATTATCCACTTTGAGTTAGGGCTGGTCCTCCGATGATGGACTTGATGCCTTTCTAATCTGAGAAAATCTACCAGAACTTGGGATATGCTTGTGATCTGAGCCTTCAGAGTCCAGGCTCATCTCCACCCTGGGAGTACTGGGGCCTGAGTAGTTTGGGCCTTTTCCCAGTATCAGGGACAAGGCACGACCCCCACCCAAAGCACTCTGCGTTTGTCCTCACTTAGGACCAGGAGACTGATGAGGGATCACAGTTCTCAAGCCAGGAGGGACCTCAGGGTCCTCTAGTCTATGCCTGTCCTCTTACAGCTGAGTAGACTGAGGCTTAGGAGCATGAGTAATTTGCTGAGATCACACGGACAGCAAGTGGTGGATGTGGGATTCTAATCTGGGTCCTCTGACTGTGTGTATGCTGTGTAAGCCCTGTAGATTGCAAGCACCTTGAGAACAGATACATTTCATTTTTGACTTTTTGTTCCCAGAGCCCAGAATGGCACCTGGCACATGGTGTAAAAGCAATGCTTCTGCATTGAATTAAATTGAATGGCAGAGATGTCACTGGATAACTGCAGCTAGAGAAAATGCAGTTGGGGGCAAGCAATGGAGCCCCTGGGGACAGAGTGTCTCACCCACTGCCATGCAGCTCTGGGAATATGCAGACTCTGAAGGGCCATGGCCTTCGCAGCTAGGGGGCGCCACAGCCGACAGCGCACTGGGCCTATAGGGACACTTGAGTTTAACGCCAGCCTCAGACGCTGGCTAGCTGTGTGACCTTGGATAAGTCACTTAATTACTTTCAACCTCAATTCCCTCATTTGTAAAACAGGGATAACAATAACACCTACCTCTCAGGATTATTGTGGGGGTCAAATGAGATATTTGTAAAATGCTGTGCAGACTTTAAAGTGTTATGTAAATACTAGCTATTATTTTTTTATCATTGTGAATTATACTATTATTATAGAAAAGGGACAGTGAATCAGAACTCGAAACTAAAAAGTGGGCATTAGTCCTATTCTTTTGATTTGGCTTCCACAGGACCAAGACAAGCCAAGAAAAGTCTATTAGTCTTTCAGGGTGTAAAGACAAGAATTCAGCCTCTTTAAATCTATCTGACTTTGTTGCTTATTGATAAAAATATAATTAAACTTGTAAGCCATACAAAAGAGAACTATGTGAAGGCGGAGATTAAGGATGAGGGATGCGGAACAACTGAGTTCATTGGATAAAAAGAGTCCTTACAAAATACAGCCCATCTCTCCCAAAGTGGGAGGTCTGACATTAGCCATGATATACACATTCTTTTCAAAAGACATCATGGAGTCCATTTAAAATGGCAAATTCCTGACTCCAGCACAGAAATAGAGAGTCACATTTGCTTCTGTCACCAGTTCAGTTGTCCCCGGGCAGATGTCCTTGGGAAAGCTGCCAGATTCACAACCAGGGCTTCTAAAGTCACAGCATTACAGCCTGCAGTCATGGAAACAGGCTGGGAATGGATGGATGGAGAAATGAATGAAAGAATGAATGAAAGAAAAAAGCATTTATGAAGCTCTTACCATATACTATATACTATACACTTTCCTCCCAGATTGATTTTTTAAAAATTAGGTTAAAGAGGACATTCTCTGCCTCATTTCTTACTGAGTCTAAATCACTAAAGGGCTGTTGCCTCTTCTCCTGGCTCCCCATCCCTTCTTCTCTCCTTCCCTCACTATCAGCCCTTCTCTCTCTCTCTCCCAACTTCAGTCTCTCTTTGTCCACTTGATTCTTCTCTTCTGCCTGAAAACAAGCCCAGACACCCCTCATTCTTAAAAACAAGAAAAGAGACCAGCTCTGCCTCTTACTGCCTGTGTGAACTTGGATGAGCCACAATTCATCACTTGGCCTGAGTTTTCTCATCTGAAAACTGAGCAAGGTTGGGTTCCTTTCCTCTCTAAAGCGAGGATCCAACTCTCATGCTCTTGTTTCCCTTTCATCTGTAAACTCTTAGAAATAGCCAGGTTTTGCACAGTCCAAATAACTGCTGGTTCACATCTGCTTGTGAAAGAGCTGGACCAGGCTTGGCAGCAATCCCATCTCCAAGAGCTCTCAAGTACTTGCTATAGAGAGCATGGAGGATGAGACCTAGGCCTTCTGGACCTCTCAAACATCCAAGGTCACCTCCAAGCCTGGCAATATCCCTCTTGGGGTAGCATCTGCCTAAAAGGAAAGGACAAACAGAAGAGATGCAGCCCCAATCCAGGCTCAGGCTCTCTGAGATGAGATATGCTCTCTATGGCATGTGATGAGAGCCAGATGGAAGCTGGGATGGGCAACAGGGAAGGGTGTCCCTTCTCCTGACCCCCTCTTAGGAAGCCAAGTGAGGGAGTTCTGACTCAGTCCTCTGTGGAAGCCTGAGGTGGGAGGGCGATCCCCTTTAAACATCCCCTGACCTATTAGGTCAGGTCTTGTGGCTGGGGAGCCAATAAGGGGAGTCCGTATCTCAAAGAATGAGATAAAAAGCAGACAGAGCTCTGTCTGGACTTGGAACAGAAACAAAACAAAACAAAGCAAAAGAACTGAGTTCGAATCCAACCTCAGGCTCTTGGTACCTGTGTGGCTGTGGACAAGTGACTTAACTTCCACCTCAGTCTCTTTATCTGAAGATGGTGGTAATGATGGCGGTTAATTCCACTCCAATAGATGTTGCCTACAAAGTGCAGGGAATTACGCTAAGCACTAGGGGTAGAGTTAATAAAAGACAGCCCCTGCCCTGAAGAAGCTCACAGTCCAAAGGGGAGACAGCACACAGAAGGATACAGGAATGGGGGGGGGTGCTCTGGGGGGGGGGCACTTGGCCAGGGGCATCTTGCTCTGTGCAGCTGGAGTCAGGCAGGGCAGCAGACACAAAGCTGGGGCTCTGAGAGTCCCCATTTCTGCCCTCTATAAAGGAAGGCATTGGGAGGGCTTTAGTGCTGGCCTCTGGCCCCCAAACTAAGGGCAGAGGAAGCCGAGGGCTGGGGGTGAATTAGAAGGAATGAGTTTGATCCAGGCTGAACAGCAGGGCAAGGTGGCTGGTTTTCATCACCCAGGATACAATCCCCTCATCTCCTCCTTATCTTGTGTCAAGGCTCACATAGGGGCCCCTTCCTCCACAAAGGCACTTAGAAGTACCTTGTATTTACTTCTATTTGTATTCTCTCCAATAGAAGACGAGCTCCTTGGGGATGAGGATTGCATTGATTTTTCCCCTTGTCCCCTGGCTACCTGGCAAGGGCTTACTGAATATTTGCATGAAATCATTGAAGGCATTTCAGTTTTTCCCTAACTACATATTTTCTGACATTCTAATGGGAAAAAAAATGTTTTGCAAATTTTGACACGATTTTCCATGGCTGTGTCAGTTCTGCCCATCATCTTTCATTATCCTCAAGCCTGCAAAGACAACATATAGATATAATGGCACACCCTAGAAAACTTGGCCCACAGCCGGGAAGAGCAGCTTCACCCACCCTACTGCCCTTTCCAAGTCCAACCATTTTCAACCCATCAGTGACAATACTGCTTGGGCACTATGGGTATTTCCTGCATAAACCTCCAGGTATTCAAAGAGAAAAATGATAGAAATTCCCCTAGCAAATGAAGTTCAGACCTCCTGTGTTCCGCCCCCTAAATACTACCTTCAGATGACCAAAAATCACCTTCACCTTAAATACATCCTGTGCCGTAGACAAATAAATCCAACTACTTTCCCAAGGCTTACTCATCTTTTTATTCTTTTATGAGGCACAGGTAATAGACTGTATTGTCTATGTTTTTTGAGTGTTCAAAGCTCTTTAAGAAATGTACTGTGTGGCAGAAGGCCATCTTTCACGCCAGAGAAGAGCTGAGAGAACGCAGCTCCTTCCTTTCCTTGGAGAGGTGGAGGACCCTGGGTGGGGAATGGTGCATACAAGTTTAGGCACTGTCAGTTGCTTTTTGTTGTTACAAAGGACACACAGTGCATATTTGGAAATGACTGGAATATAAAAACAAAAGGCATTAAAAAAACTTTTTAAAAGTCCATATTGCCACCCCATATAGCATGGACCTTGCTTAATACTGTACCAAGGAAATGGAGAGCATGTGAAGCAAAGTCCCTCTTCTCTTGGGCGGCGAGAAGAAAGTGACAAACCATTCCATTATCTTTTCGAAGAAAACCCCAGTGGGGTCATGAAGAGTCAGATACCTCTGAACAAGAACCCTCTTCTCTCCCTCTCCTCATCTCAAAGCTTCGAACCCCACATTTCGAACAGATAATGTCCTATCTCCTCCCACCCTTCTGCATCTGGCAGGGCCACAGTCCACTGCTCCTCAGAACCCTCACTTCTCCCAAAGTTCAGTTCAGCATTGCCTGAGACCTTTCCTGCCCTACCCCACTCCCCTTTTATTCATGTATTTACTTTAGACAGATTTTGTGCAGACTTCCATGTGTACTTGGGTCTCCTTATGGAATATAACAGCGATAGTTTCTGTTCTGGCCAGAAGCTCTGTGTCTTCCCTTCCCAGACTGACTCTTTGGTGGAGGGAAACCAGGCATCTTTTGACCCAGTTCTTACCTAGCCTTTGACTACTGAGTGAGTGCTGCCTCAGACAGACCAAGACATCGAAAAGGCCTTAGCTTAAAAAGGCCAAGGTCTCCCACTGCATCTGGGGCTACAGCCCATTGGCCTGACATTTGTCTTGCCACCTGACCCAGATGGCTTGGGAGGAGGGAGTGAGGCTGGTGACTGCACAGCCCTGCCTCACGGAAATCCAATACACTTGCAAGTCAGGACATCCCCCTCTTGATGTCAGTGGTCTTCTTCCTAGAACTAAGAACAAACAATAAGAGGCAGTTCCCTGGGAGCAGAGGCTTAGCACTCACTTGGCATGCAGTAGGAGCTTAATAAATACTTGTTGATTGATTGATTTCCCAAGGTCAGCATGCATTCCATGACACAACTATATTTCTATGTCTCTTTAAATGATCTTTAGGGACAGCAAGGCATTTTTTTTTAATGGTATGGGTGGTTTTTTAAGAAGTTTCAATGATTCAGTAAGCTGTTTTGTTCAAAGGGCAGCAATCGTAGAAGGAAAGCAGGACTGTCCTCCCCTATGAGCCAGCCCTCTTCTTCCTGCTCTGATTACTCTAACACATGGGAGCCCATCAAAGACTATGTGACTGCCATCTGACAGAAAAGCTTCCAGGCTCTTCCTTCCATCTTACTCCAGCATCAGCAGAGACAGCAGAATGCTTCACTCAGGAGGCCAGGGTCTGGGGAAGTTACAAAGTTTCTCCTCTGTCCAACTCAGCCTCCAGGCCCAAGACCTCCCTAAACACCCCTGCCTGAGCATTTCCAGCAAGGACGTGCACAGGAAAGGAATCCCCAGCAGGATAAAGTGACTTTCCCTGTTGAGCTAACCCAGAGCAATGCTCGCCTTTGTCTGCAGTGAGAGCTGAGACTAGCAGTGGATGGCTCAAGCCTTTACAGGACCATCATGTTCTAGAATAATGGACTTAGAGTGGGCCGGTACCTTGGAGCCATCATTCCAATCTCATTACTTTACAGAGGAAAAAACTGATCCACAGAGAAGTTAAATGACTTGCCCAAGGTCACACAAATGGTAGACAAACCCATTCTTTAGCTGGTTATCCTGTGAGCTTTGCAACACAAAGAGGCTAGAATCTGTGCATTCTATAAGAAAGTAGTAATTACAACAAATGGCTGAGTTTCTACAGATGACTTAATTTTCTTCAGCCGCAGTTCACATAATTTTCTAAATCCTTTCCACTGAAGAATCTATCTAGTCACCAAAAAGACATACAGATCATCCAGCTTCTTATGCAATGTTACAGATGTGGATGGGAATACAGGGCAAGTTCCCTTGGGGCTGCCTAGGAAGTATAGAACAGTAGGGAGGAACAATCATGGATGTTTCTTTACACATGTCATTTATCTGTACACAGGGTTATAGGGTGTGTTCAGGGAGTCCCAGCCCCTCTGGTGGGAGGGCTTCTGAGTCCCCTTCTGTGCGGCTCTCTCACGTGTGGTCCCGAGAAGCTGTAGCACACACCGCAGCCATATCCTGGTAAACCTTCTCTGCAGATGGGCTAAGCCAGGCTGATGGTAAGCAAGAGACCTCCACCCCACTGGTGAGTTAGGGGGATTTCTACTCCAAGTGCGTGAAGATTTCTCTCGGTGCAATGGGCACATGAGAACAATTTACGGCCACAGAGGTGGCTGAAGCAGCCTGAAGCAGCCGAGGTCATCTGCTGAATCCTGGGCATCTTGATGGCTCTGAAAGAAAGAGAGGCAGATGACTTAGAGTAGTTCTGCCTCACTTAAATCCAGTTCACACAGGGGTCAAGACATCACCCATGATGTCATCGGTCCTTTTAGAAAATGAAGGACAAACAACAATATCTGTACATGGAAACCTGCCCCTAAATAATCATAAGATGAAACCATATGTACTATATGGAAAGAAAGGGCTAGAGATACTCATCATTACAGAATGCTGTCTCTGCAGTGAGGCGGCTAGGTGGCTTAGTGGATAGAGTGGCTGGGTCTGGGGTACCTGTGTTCAAATCCAGCCTCAGACACTTACTAGCTATATGACCTTGGGCAAGTCACTTAACCTTTGTTTGCCTTAATCCTCTGGAAAAGGAAATGGAAAACTACTCCAGAAAACCCCATGGGCAGTCTGGTCCACAGAATCTATGGTCTAAGGCAGGGGTCGGGAACCTGTGGGTTCAAGTCCAAATGTGGCCCTTTAGTTATTCAAGTGGACTCAAGGCTGAAGATTCCTCTCCCTTAGTCTAGGGGGTCACAAAGAGCTGGTTATGACCAAACAACGGCAACCTATGCAGTGAATAATTTTCTGACACTTTGGTTTTGGGAGCACCACAAATAAAAAATTTTTGAAACAAACAAAAAAACCCCTCAATATATTGCTACATCCTCCCTGCTGGTATTTTATTCAGTATTTTTGTGTCAACCTTCAATAGGAATATTGGTTGATAATTTTCTTTCCTATCCCTGTGTCTCCTTGATTTAGGTATCAAAACAATATCTGTTTCATAAAAGGAATTTCAAAGGATCTCTTCTATTCCTATTCTTGCAAAAATCTATGTAATATTGGCATAATTGTTATCTGAATGTTTGATAGAATTTACTTGTAAATCTATCTGGTCTTACAATTTTTCCTTGGGAATTCTTTTATAGCTCTTTGAATTTCTTTTTTCTGAAATAGAGCAATTTAAAATTGCTTATTTCTTTTTCTGTTAAATTGGTTGTTTTATATTTTTGTAAATATGAGATCATCTTATTTGTTATCAATTTGCTGGAACATAATTGAGTAAAACTTTCTATCAATTTTTAAATTTCTTCATTTGCTGTTAATTTTTCACTTTTATTTTTTATGTTGGTCATTTGGTTTTCCTCCTTCTTTTATGAGGCTGGCTAACCACTTATCTATTTTATTAACTTTTATAAAACCAAATCTTAATTTTATTTGTCAATTCAATGTTACTGCTGTTCTTTAGTTTCACTTTTGTTTATCTCTTCTTTGATTTTCAGACTTCATTTTTGTGTTTATTTAGGAGTTTTATATATTGCTCATTTAGGTTGACTGTATGCCTAACTGATTTATCTCTTCTTCCTCTTTTTGCTGATGAAAATATTTAAAGATGTAAATTTCACCCTAAGGTCTGTTTAGGATGTGTCCCAAGAGCTTTGGTATGTTGTCTCATTTTTGTTATTTTCTTAATTATATCTATTGTTTCTATGATTTATTTTTTGACATCAAATTTTTCTAGGATTTAATTATTTAGTCTCTATATTTGAATCCTTTCTTTAAAAGGTCATTTAGTGACTATAATTTTTTTTATTTTAGTCACAAAGAATGTCTTTAATCCTTCACCACAATTTATGTCCCTGCAGATGGTCAGTTTCATAAAAGTGCTGTGGCTGCCT